>BMAO01034886.1:0-120031 GCA_019973975.1 Trichonephila clavata
CCGCTCGTCTCCTAACTTCCACGGTGCACCAACGGGAGGATAGTTGAGCTTCGACAGATTTAATTTGAAATGTCCCCCTCTACACGGACATGAACTTGACAACGTTGAGTTACTACAGGTTTAATGTGCACAGGAACGTCTTAAAACTTCTTGAGGACTTGGGCTCCTACATGAATGTAGGTCCACCTATGGCCCTTAAAAGTAAGCAGTACGTTATGTACGTTTTTCAAATATTCATACAAATAATAACCCGAAACAAATAAATGTGCATTACTTACAATCACACGAACCGGCTCAACCGAAGTCCTTTTGACTGAATGAGTAATGATGCTGCATCGTGGTTGGCCTACGCCTAAACATGGATGATGGTTGTCACATGTAGACATGCCCCCATTGTAGCCGAGGGCCGGGGACAGTTGGTCCATGCCTTAAGACGTCTCTGAATGTGCGTTAGCCAGTCTACACTGAGGGTCTTCAATGATACTTGGACACATATATTTCCGACTAGCTGGCCGCGAGTCCATCCCCATGACCAATTGATACTAAGATTATTTCTAGATTGTAAAACGTGATATTTGAAAAACTGACACATGGAAAATATCCAAAATTTGATATAATTCTGGAAACTAGAGAAAATACTTTTTTTTTAAAATCAAGAAAAAAGAAGTTCATTTCACTTGCTGACCTCAAAAAGTTGTTTATTGTGTTTTCAACTAAAATTAAACTAATATTTCTAGAAACTTAGGTATTATTCAATTACTGTATACGTACCTGCTAAGAGCAGTCAATATCTTTTAGTCTTTTCAACAGCCCCTTCCTATCGGTACGAGGGTTTTGTTTTCTCTTATAACTAACCTTTCAGCTAACTATATAAACTCTCGTTAGTCTGTGAAAACTCAGAGCAAACTGTTATCTTTCTTAATTCTATTTGCTCAAAGACTACAAGCATAACACGAAGAAAGATATGTTGCATAAAGGTTTCACTGTCCTTACCTTCCTAAAGAAAAGAAAAAGAAATATTTTCTTGTTCTATAACTTAATTTTGCCTAAGTCGAATCGTACTTTATTGCTTTCTTCGAGTATGATAAAAATTTTTATATATAACTGAATCTAAATCTCTCTAAAATACAATTTCTTTTCTTTTTAAATTGTCTCCAAACAGGTTTGGAATTTAATTTTTCTTTAACATACTATTTACTATACTTACGAATTCTTTATTATTATTGCGATGTCTTATAAGGAGAAAATAAACCAACTAGTACAGCGTTTCTTTAAACTGTGGGGCGCGCCCCCCTAACGGGGCGTGATAACCCTACAAGGTGGGGGGGCGAGCCTATTGAGAAGTGAAAGACAAAAGATTATTAAAAGAATTATTTATTTACTAAAAGTAAACGAACAAAATACACACTGACGTAATAAAAAATAAAATACACATTTGCAATGATATAATACACCTATAAATGTATCAGTATTGCACAATGTATTTGATAATTAATTTAACAATTCTAATTTATGAGCAAGTTTAATAATTACCAGTGACTCCATGGGCTTGTATATATAAAATTATATACAAAATTTAGCATGTATCTTGATAATTTTTGTACGGTTTATAATTAATCCCTAACTGCCGATTAAAAGTTACGCGATTCGCTCCCCAATGCCATCGTTTTCCATATAAGCGAGCGTATGTGGTATATTGAGGAAAGGGGAGGGGAAAGGAATACATAAACAAATCTGCTGAAATAAGTAAATCCTTCGCAAACAATTTCACGTTATTTTTTTCAATTCCAAAGCTTTCGAAATAATTTTATAGATAGCAGTGCACAGAAAATATCATACTTGGGAAACACACATTTATACGTTCGGGGCAATTAAGCACTAGCTGAGCGAGACGCTTATGTACGTCGGTAGCTTTTAAGAGATTAAAGTCGTATTATAGCTTTAGTGTCAAAGTATATTATTATTGAATTCAATACATTGTTATTGTATGGAGGGGCACGCGATGAAAATCATGATTGAATATTGGGTCGCAAATATTGAAAGTTTGAGAAGGACTGTACTAGTATCAAAGAAAAGCGTACCAAAAAAGCAACATAAACACAAATCCACACAAAATCATGACAATGATGTACTCAAATACGGCTCAAAATTCAATAAAGTAGCAATATGGGTTTATATATTACCTTATCACACCTTTAAAACAGTTGCTTGTTTCAAAAAAAAAGTATATGGGAAAATGCTCTATACATAAAAAGCGCAAATGGAAAAAATGTGTACAGCTCCTCCTGAAAATGAACGATTTACACACACTGACCAATGAATTAAAAACCAAGGTCACTAGTTTCTTGGACCACCTTTTGCACGTAACTTCTCTGATTGTTTTGAGAATGGAGTCTACATGCCTCAGGAGGAGAAATGCCATGCATCAGGTATGCAGATTTTTGATCTTGTAAACTAGATGGAAGAGGAGAGTGCTGTCGGATGCATCTTTCTACCATACCCACACATTTTCTATGGGATTAAGATCCGGGGTATGTGGTGGTCATTAAAGGTGTTGAAAATCAGACTGATTCTCAGAGAACCAATTTTGTGCACTTCTGGTTGCATTATCGTTCATGAAGTATCCGTCTCCATCAAGGTAAGAATACAACATTCCAGGTTGCACTTGATCTGCCAATACATCTAGGTGTCTCATGGCTGTTTGTTTATTCTCGAGGAACACCATCCATGCTAGCAGAGAATGCCCCATACCATGATATTCCCACTAGACGCTTGCGTAGTGCGAGTAAGGCAAGATGGATTCATGGCTTCTTGGGGTTCTCCCCAAGTTCGATGGCTTCGCCAGTGGAAAATATTGTGTAGCGTGATTCATCCGACCACATTATTCGTTTTCAATTCTGAGATATCTAGTGTATTCTTTCTCGACACAACTGCAAACAAAGTTTTACATTTCAGGCAGAAATGAGTGGTACCCCTCTGTCTTTTGATTTTCGTCTTTTAGAGGTCGGATCAAAATAGTGAACCTCGTAAGTTACATCCGAAAGTTTGCGCAAACTTGGATGGCCGAAGTACTTTTTCAACAGTTTTTCGGAGCGTCCTACCTTACGCACAGGAATGTAAATCCACACTAAATCACCCGGATGGTACAGCACGGCACGATGTCTTGAATTGTAGCGACGTCGGTCTTTCTCTTGTGCTTCAAGAGTGCGGATCCGAGCCAACTGACGTGATTCTTCCGCCTGGGTCACTAATCGGGCTACGAAGTCTAAAGCTGTATATTCGATGGGCTCTTGGAACATGGCATCCAGCGTTGTTTCAGCCTCGCGACCAAACGTCAAAAAGAATGGAGTAAAACCAGTTGTATCTTGTCTAGCAGTGTTGTAGGCAAACGTAACGAACGGCAAAATTCGATCCCACGTTTTCTGCTCTACATCGACATACATAGCCAGCATGTCTGCCAATGTTTTGTTAAAACGTTCAGTGAGTCCATTCGTCTGAGGATGGTAAGCAGTAGTCATCCGATGCACCACTTTGCACTGATTGTTAATCTCGGCGATGAGGTTCGACTGAAAGACTGTGCCTCTATCGGTGATGATGGTCCTCGGAGCTCCGTGAGTCAGAATAATTTCTTCTACAAAGAATTTTGCCACCTCTGGTGCTTCCGCAGTTGGGAGGGCTTTGGTAATAGCATATCGTGTCATGTAATCTGAGCACACAATTATCCATCTATTTCCTACTTGAGACTTCGGGAATCGTCCTAGAAGATCCATCCCCATACGCTGGAATGGAGCTTCAGCTGGAGGTATAGGAATTAGTGCTCTGGGAGGCTTTAATGGAACTGCTTTTCGACGCTGGCATTCTCTGCAATGAGTTACGTAACGGCGCACAGTGCGAAAATTTTGTTTCTTTATTGGCTAGACGTAAAAACCATAAAGGTACGTTTTAAGAAGGTATGAACATAGTAATAGTTCAATAATCATAGTAACAGTAATTCAAATACTCAAAGAGTAATGTATATCCTCAAGGTTGACATACACATGACTCAAAGGAGACATGTGCAAAATAAAGTTTGATTACAGTTTTTCTTCTTATTAAAGTAAGTATTAAAAATACCATCATGAATTAAAATATTCTTGCATTTGCTTTCAAGAATTAAGTTCATTGTAAAATGTGTAAAAGAGGTTTAGACATGCAAGTTTTAAAAGGTAAGTTTGGGCTGGAAATTTGTCCTGAAATGTTGTGCTTGTCCATATGATGTAGAATTCTCTTTTTTAAATATTCATGAAGGAATGCAAATTGCCACAATAAATACCAGGTTTGTATATGCTGCGTGTTCCATTGGGAGATGTGCAGAAGCTGGGAGAATGTTTTGCAGGATAATGAATCTTCGGCAACCACCTACAAGGTTTTCTCCTTACGGTAAGCGAATCTCAAATGATGGTAAAACTTGTTTACGAGGAGTCCATTCAAAATGCTGCGAGGGAAGCTATTTGTGAAAATGAAGGTAACACAATAATATTGTGGACATGGCAGAAACGCGGTTACACATCATCAAATGGTGCAGTTACTCTGTCCAGCATTGATACAGGTAAGGTGATAGATGGGCACATAAAAACATTGTTTTTGACCTGTTGGTGAAAATTCATGAAGTGGATATAACTGAAGAATCGGGTAAGTCTTACAAACATAAAAAGTCTTCCGGTTGCTCTTGTAGTAGCAATGAGTTCTATATTTAGATATATTTCCCAGCTTGATTTGTTGAGATAATTTTTGCATCGAAAAACACAAAACCCGAATGAAAGTTTTCATAATGGCATTTTATCACGGGTTCCCAAAAAAATATTTGCGCACATTGAAACACTTTCACTTGGTGTTTATAATGCTGTTTGTTCCTTTAATGACGGTAATGTATCCAAATTAACAAAAACTTCAGTAAATGGCAGTAGGACCTGGAGAATATTCGGTAAGTGCCATGAAAACTCTAGATAGAGAAAAATTAATGAAAGCAAGCATGCTTTTTCTGGATGATCAAAGAAAATTAGAAAAGATAAAAGAAAAAAGAGAAGATAATATTAAGAAAAATAAGGTAAAAACCGGCTACAGTGCAAGATCTTTTTGATGAGGTAAAATTTATATAAAAGCTACTGTTTTCTGAAAATTTTCTTTTCTAAACTGTGTTTTATCATTTCTATAAATTTACTGTATGCATGAACTGGAAATTTTTATTTTATATTTCATATATATTCTTGTGTATACTGAAGTGAAATTTTTGAAATATTCCTCAGACATTTAGCTAAAAAGCATATGTCGAAACACAGAAAAGGAAAATTTTTATTAAGTTCCTTATTGTACTCTGCAAAATTTATTTTTTTAATCAGGCTGATCAATTTTTTAAAAAAAGATTTCACTTCTGTATAAAAATAAATGTTTATTTAATGCACACACAAATATATCTCAAAATGCGTTGCATGAAGCTTGTTACATACAAAAAAAATCATTAAATTTCATGTTTAAAAACACAAAAATAGTTTACTTGTTGTTTTGGATACTATCTATGTAATATTTATATAATCTTTTTAATTCTTATATTTAAAGAAATTGTGTTTACATGTGAATATACAAAACACTAAAGAAATTTTTCGAAGTGCCATATAATCATGTATTACTGTCTTATATAGATTATATTTTTTAATTTGTGTCTTCTTTCTTAAAAATTAATTGTATGCATGAACTGGAAATATTTATTTTATATTGCATATATATTATATATACTGAAGTGAAATTTTTGAGATATTCCTCAGACATTTAGCTGAAAAGCAGATGTCGTAACATAGAAAAGGAAAATTTTTATAAAATTCATTATTCTACTGTGCAAAAATTACATTTTTAAACAGGCTGATCAATTTAAAAAAAAAAAAATTCACTTCTGTTTATTTAATGTACACACAAATTTTTAAGCTCTGTTTTCTAAAGTTTCTTAGTAAAAGATACATAAATATATCCCAAAATGCAATGCCCTTTTTCGTTGCACTAAACTTGTTACATACAAAAAATACACAAATTTCATGTTTGAAAACATAAAATCAGTTTTCTTGTCGTTTTGGATACCATTTATGTAATGTTTTAAGAATCCTTTTACTTCTGATACTTTAAGAAATTGTGTTTACATGTAAATTTATAAAACAGTAATGAAATTTTTCGAAATGTCGTATAATGATGTATTACCAAAGCCATATTTTCATGTATTGACACATTTTTACATAGTATTTATTATGCTTATAGTCAGCTTGGATGACAGTAATGTATCAGAACAGAAAATTCTTCAAAAATTGATGCATAATTTCAGAAAAATGATGCAAATGCTATAAAATATCTCGATAGATTAAAAGTGAAAAATGCTATGCATGTATTTTCTGAGAAATCTAAGTAAAAGAAATAAGTAAAAAGTCTTAAAAGTTATTGAGAATAAGCTAATATTTAAAAAAATAGTGCAAATACAGATTGTAATTCATAATTTTTTTGATGAAGGGACATTTTATAATAAAAATGCAATTATCTCAAAACGGTGTTTTTAAAAATGCGAGTACCATTTTCTCAGAACCTATTCAACGGAAGCACTTGCAATCTTCACTGAATATTACTGATATGTTAATATATATACTTAAGTGAACTTTTATTAATATACCAATAATATTTTTGTAAAAGTCAGTTATCGTGAAAAAAAATGACATTTTTCAAAAAATTCATAGTGATACATTACGATGAAAATTTTTGAAAAAACTAAACAATATATTTGAAAAATTTCACTTCAGTTTAAATAAAAAAGTCTAATTAATATACAGAAAAAAATTTAAGTCTCGACATTTAATATTTTATGAGAAAAAGGCACATAAAAATGCTCAATTTAACATTAGCGGGATAGGGGGTACCGACTTACCTTAAGGCGATATAGTACCCTAAAAATCATGAAACTACCCAAATTTTTTTATTTGCTTATTTGATACCTCTAATCTTTATAAATATTCCTGAAAAATTTCAAAGCTTTACCTGCAATTTTTTATCAAGTTATGGTGCAATATTTGATGCTGGGCAGCAACTACCACGCCCAATTTCACAGATTATCTGCTAGAAAAGAGCCTGATAAAAAAAAGAATTAATTATTTTTCTACCGCGCATAAATGAGACTGACATTATATATGCAGTAACAAATCATTTCAGGAAAAAATAGTGCAATTCAAGCAAAAATTCTAGATTGTGAATTGTTTATTGGGGGGGGGGGAGCAAGTGAATTTGGTCAAATTTTAAAAGTTGTGCGTGCTTTTTATGATATTATTATGAATGAATAAAAACTTCAAAAAATGGATTCTCCCAAAGCACAAACATTAAATCTCATTTTGATAACTCAGATAATTAAAAATTTAATTCACAAGAACAGAAAAACTCTCCCATTTTGATATACTTGTTTTTGGTGATATATATATATATATATCCCACACATGTGTGTGAAATTCAAATAATATTTTATTATTAAAATATTTTAAGATATTTATTTAAACAAATACACATATGCAGTTTTTAGATTTTGATATATTTTACCTATAAATTGTTATTTGATTTTGCTTTAATTTGTGTACAATATTTAACATGAGAAGGCTTTTAAAATCATGAAAATAAAAAAATAAAGGCATAAACATCTTTTGTACTTGTTGTGCATTAGCTCTGAGCATGGAATTAGTTCTGAAGTGTTTGTATTTATTTTTTTTATAATTATTAGATAAAGTTTTATGAAATATTGATCTTTCATTATTTTTCTTCTATACATTCATTAGCCGCCCATCCGGTATAGTGGTCAGTGAAGCTGACTGCGGTGCCGCAGGGACTGGGTTCGAATCCCGGAGAAGGCATGGATGTTTGTGTTGTAATCCTTTCTTCTGTCTGTGTTGTTTACCCCCGTGTTATACGTTCGGTGGTGCACGAGGTTTATAAATGTTAAAAAAAAAATACATTCATTATGTCAGTATACTGTTTAACTGTTCTACATTTTAGCAATTTCTTATGGTAAGCAATTTTAAATAAGCTAATTATTATTTCATAAATGTTTCAGACTATTCGATGAATATTATATCATGCTATTCATGGAATGAAAACTTCAAACTCATATTTCTCCATGTTGAATTTTTGTACATATACTGTTATTAAAAACCGTAAAACTTTTTTGATAAATGAAGTATGGGTTTGAAATTTTTTATACATGTTCTGAAATGTATGTTTTGTAAAACTGTGCATGTAGAATTAGCTCTAACATGTTTAGTACTTTTTCTAAAAAATTTCAAAATCAAAATTAATGTTTTTTGGGGAATTTTTGAAAGTTTAATTATAAAACAATTAATAAAAAATTAAAGAGCAGCAGCAGAAAAATACCCATGCACAGTTTTATGTAGTATATTATAAGGTACTTGGAAAAACATTTTTGAAAGAAAAGAGACATATTTAAAAAAGCCTTAAAGATTTAAAAAATGCTTAAAAAAGCCCAAAAAATTTAGATTTTACAAACATTTTGCAACAAATTAAAAATTTTTTGTATGGAATTATTATTAAATATTAATCTTAATAAAATACAATTAAAACCAAACATCAAATATCAAAAATAAAAAAGAATTGTAGAAGTTGGTACCATATCGCCTTAAACTGTTAGACGCGCAGTCTTGAAATTTGGTAAGCAGATTCCTCTCATAGGATAGAGGTACGCTACAAAATGTTTTTCGTGAAAATCGACCGCCAAGTGGGGTTGCGGGGCTTAAGATACGTTATAGATAAATATTTTCATTTTTAAACTACTGGTTTTACAGTCTTGAAATGATAAACAGAATCCTTTCATGGATTAATGATCCCCTATGTAATATGTTTTGTGAAAATCGACCCCCAGAGGCGTTACAGATAATTTTTTCCATTTTTAATTTATTAGACGCACAGTCCTCAAATTTGGTAAGTAGATTCCTTTCATGGAGTACAGTTCCCCTACAAGATGGGTTTTGTGAAAACAGACCCTCAAGTGGCGTTGCGGAGGCTCAAGGGGCGTTACAGATAATTATCCCCATTTCTAAACTATTAGACGAATAATCTTGAAATTTGGAAAGCAGATTCATTTCGTAGAGTAGAGAACAGTTACAAAATGGGTTTCTCAAATATCTACCACCAAATTTCATTTCGAGACATTAAGGGGCATAATCTATGAATATTTCCGTTTTTAAACTATTACATCTACTTGCTTGAAAATTGAATTGAAATTGAATTGAAATTGATCTGTCACCGGGGACTGGAACTTAATCAAGCTCCTCCGCTCCGTATCTGGAATTTGAGAGACTTTGCGATGTGTTCGTGGTTTGGGGTGGTGCTTCGTGGAGTGAGAGCCAATCGGAGTGAAGTACGTGGAGACTGTGGCGAGGATTGCTATTGGTAGTGAACTGCTGGTAATGAATGACTGCCCGGTTCGCATGAAAAAATGTTTAAACTATTGAGATAAAAAAGATTTACATGGGATTGAGGAGAGAATTTACTCATCAAGGAAGTCTTCTAAGATTAGATAAGCCTGTGTTTTAGGATCTTTGATTTCTTTGATTTTATTGATATTTTTTAATAAATTAGGGAATTGTTTTAAGATATTTGTAATTATTTTGAATAGATCTGTGAAACTCTGGATGTCACTTGCGTTACATTCAGGATCGTTAAATAATTTATTTTGGGGATGGCTTTGTCTTTCTTGGTTATTATTGTTACTGTTTTTAGGGGTGGGATGCGTTTTGTTTTCAGTTTTACCAGCTGCGATGTTGGCGAAGGAAAAACCCTCTACAACACTTTTGCTGGTAAAGTTTCTATAGTTTCTAGTGCCGATGGGTGCACCTTTCTTGGGTTTGGGAAAGCTGGGGCATTTAGTATAACAGGCCGTATGGCCATAAATTTTACAATTGATGCAGTAGGGGTTCTCTTGGCATTCCTTAATACGGCATTCTTTCGTGGGGTGTTCCTCCCCACACTTAAGACATCGGACTTTCATATGGCAATTGCTTGAAAATTGGTAGGCATGTTCCTTTTATGGAAAAGAGTTCCTCTAACAAAGAGTAAATCGAAAATCGACTCCCAAGGGTGGGTAGCGAGGTGTCAAGAGGAGTTATAGAAAAAATTCCGGTTTTTGAATTGTTAGACCCATTTACTTAAAATTTTTAAGCATGTTTCTTTTGTTGAATAGGGATCCATTAAGAATGTATTTTACGGAAATCAACTCCTGGAGGGAAAAGAAGGTTACTGGGGAGTACTGACAAAATCATTTTTTTGAACTACAAGGACTATAATAATGAAACTTTTTTGCATTTTTCTTTTGTTGAATTTAAATCCGCTAAGAACGGTTATTTTGGAAAACGGCTCTCAACGGGATTATGGGGCTATTCATAGTAAAAATTTCGTTTCTTTTCTGTTAGATTTAGACTTGAAATTGGTTTGCGCGTTCATTTTACAGAATAGAGGTGCACCAAAAATTGGTTTTGAGGGAATCCCCTTGGTTATAGGGTCACGAAAGTGCAAACATCATTCTATATTTCAATTTGAGAGAATTTTAGAAAATACAGATAAGTTCTGTGCCCTTTTTTCTATCAAGAGGCAACAGTTTCAAGTATAAGTATATTTTTCAATACGAGCTCTAGGACTTCGATATCAATAATTTATATATATATATACTAGCTGACCCGGCCCAACGTTGCACGGGCTTTTACCGAGGGTATAACCTAAACCCCATGTTAATTTCCTCCTTTCTTTGTGACGCCAGCACTTTTGTGTGGGTGTGATGCGTACGATGTGAGTGTATGGCCCGTGAGTGCGTGTCATGGCTTTCTCGTTTAACATTTTCCCTTCTCTTCTCAAAATCAGCACTTCCAATATTATTTCTGGAAATTATTTTTACTTCTTTGTTTCTTTCCTCTCCGCTTAGCCCGGCGTTGCACGGGTTTTTACCAGTGAATAACTTAATCCCCATGTTAATTTCCTGTTTCCCTCAGGACAATAGTACTTATGTGTGTGTATGCGCGATGTGACTGATTTCTTTAACTATGACATTAAAACTCCCTTTTTCGAAATTTGTTCTTGCGTTGGTGTGGTGTGGTACTTAGAAGAGGTGGGTAAAAGCTTAGGTGTCGTCCTCGTCACTTGACCATGGTTAAAAATTTCGAGGTCCGTCGCTAAAAACCTTCGAATAGGCGAACAGTGCGAATTTATAAATCACTCACTCACTTTCAATTCTTTCGTTGCAACTTTTTAGTCCCCGGAAACGAAAATGTAGCGTTTTTAAAAATAGTTGTATGTTGAAAAAAGACAGAAAAGTAGAAATTTTTCAAATTTCAAAATTTCACTACTATTTTAAATTTTGAAGTAAAATTGTGAGGATATTTTGAAATGTTCGACACACGGGAAAAAAGTTTCATGCAATTATCTTTATAAAAGAAGAAATTATTAAATGATTATTTTAAGTATATATTGAGTGTTTTGTTAAAATTTGTTCAAAAAAGTTTTCGGCTTTTTATTTTTTAAATCACTGATTCTAAAAGTTTTAAAAATCATTTTTATTTAAACGCAACAATTTTGATACATTTTAGAAAAAAATGATAAAATATGCAAAATATCATTGTTTTGTAAAAAAAAAGAAGTTTTTTTTTTAAATTCTTAAAAAAAAGATAGTTTTCGGCATTTTATTTTTTTAATCACTGATTCTAAATGATCAATGAACTTTTTAAAAATCATTTTCATTTAAATACCTCTAAATTTGTTCATTTTAGAAGAAATCATAAAATGCAAAACAAAATCAATTAATTATTTTATACTAATATTGATTAAAAATATTCATTTAGCAATTAATTGTGACATGCCAATTTAGTGATTTTTGATATATTAATAACACGCAATTAATAATGAAGAATTTTTTAATTTGAACAAAGCTTTTATTTTTTTCTAAGGAAGTTATGCTTATTTAACTGAATAATTTTAAAAAAAAAATTTCGAAATGGAAAAATTTTGCGTTTTTATTATAAAATTATATGTCAAAAAAAGATTTATACATTACGCATTATTTTAAAGTAAACTATAAGTTTTATGAAAGATTACAAAAATTTTGATACTGTTATATATTTTAAATGAGTGTCAGAAATGTATTGAATACATTTTGTCATCTTAATCTAACATCTATAATGATTTAATTTTGAAAATTATCTGAAAAAAAAATGACGAAAAGTGAAGCAAAAATAACTTTTTCACTCTCATTTTTTTTTGACTCGCCAAATTTACTGATTTCCCCCTGTTTAAGGCAGAACTTTTTAGTGTAACCCTTGAGTTAGATGCGGTCAATGGTTAAATGGTTGAAAGGTCTTCGGCGCAAAACTGGCCGCGGTGGCCGAGTGGTCTAGGCATCGGATCATGGCCAGCGTGTCATGCGTTCGATCCTAGTACCACTAAAGATCCGCCGTGTAGGGGAGAGATGCACGTTAAATCTGTCGAGAGCTCAAACGTCCTCCCGTTGGTGTGGTGTGGTAGTTAGGAGAGGGGGTGCCAGCTCAGGTGTCATCCGCGTCACTTGACTATGGTTCAAAATTACGCGGACCGTCGCCAAAAGCCCTCGTGTTGCTAATCAGTGCGATGTTAATGTTCTCACTCACTCACTTGGCGCAAAACTATTTTTCGCGACTCCAAGGTTTCGCTAACTGTAAAATCGCGTATTTTTTATTATTTTTTTTATTTTTAGGGCATAATTTTTAAGTTAATGCTTTCAAACTTCACAAATTAATTGCAAAAATAAAGTACCTTTAAAAAAATGTACAAAAAATACTGTTTAAATTATTTTTCGCAAAAACAGTTTTTTACGAAAATCACAAAAAAAAAAAGATTTTAAATCCGTAATTTTTAAGCAATTTTTTCAATCTTCGTACAGATTAAGAATAATATTTTTTTACAGACGGAAATAAAGTTTCGTGCGATTATCTTGATAAATGACAAAGTTATTCAATGTTAAGTTAAAATTTTGAGTATTTTTTGAAAAGTCTTTACAAAAAAAAAGTTTAGGGAATTTTATTTTTTAAATGACTGGATCTAAAAGAGAAGGGCTTGACGTTATTTAGTGTAGAATATCGTTTTAATAACACGAAAACAAATTCATACGCAACGATTTAGAAATAATTTTCATAAAAACGCATCAGTTTCAACCATTTTTTAAAAAACTCGTAAAAATAGAAAATATCGTTATTTTGCAAAAATAATTATACCGTATCGGGGCGAAATAAATGATCTTTCCGATTCTGTAATTATTTTTTGCCTGATTTTAAAAGTAAAAGATGGATGGCAATTTAAAAATGGTGGAAAAAGTCGGATCACCGCTCGGCCGAAACGGAACGGAAGTTCTGCCAAGTAAGCAACCCGCAGGGGTAAAACAATTAGGTGTTTTGAGGTTTTTAATTAATATCTTTTTAACTAATTGCAATATCGGAATGAAAAATAGTTTACATCCTATTCTCAGACCTACTGAATATACACACAAAATTTCATTAGAATCGGTCTAGCCGGTTCGGAGGAGTTTGGTTACAACACTGTGACACGAGAATTTTATATATTAGATATATAAAACATATATTTATAAAACATGAAATACCCAGCGAAGCGGGTGGGTAACGGCTAGTTTTTATTTATAGATATAAGAAATTTACGCGTTTCAATTGCTTTTTTTTTTGTTAATAGTGTGTTTTGAAACATTCTTATGCGTCCTTCTAATTTACATTTTCAGATTAAAATTTTTTTTTTCTGTCATTATTTTTTGATCATTGAAATTATGATCTGGGAATCGTTTCAGTAATTATTCGATTTAAAGCATTAAATTTTGTTCCCTTATTTTTTTTTCTCTTTCATTTCCAGACATTCTTCAATGTCATAATACTGAAGATCTTTCAGTGAAGCTAAACTTTGCTTTTATTTTTTGTTTGTGACTGTTTTTGAACAATTGTTCGCAAATTTCTGTTTTAATTTGTTTGTTTTTTAATATTCTTACCTACTTAGAACAGTTGATAAAATGCAGTACATTTAATCCCTTACATTTAATCCCATCAAATAATAGTCTGTCTGGAGTGGCTGCCATTAAAATACTTAAGGTTACAAAAACTTCGGACGCTGAAAGTGAGAAATTTTTACGCTGATGTGCTACGCGATTAAAATTCAAAGCTGCATGATAGTTGAAAAATCAGAACACATTGGAGGATTTGGTATTTTATGACTGGTTAAGAGAAAACATGCGACTATAGAGATTGAGACATTCCAGAAGGACGTACAATCATTAGAGTAAACCCGGTACCAACATTCATTCTGTCGAGTCATGGGTTCGAATTTGATAGTGTACAAAACCTGACTTGAAGATAAGCTATAATGATCTTTAAAATATGTTAAAACATCTATACCTCATATTGGTTTCTTTATACTTTGAGGGTTAGCACGACCAGTTCAAGTCAGTGTCAACCGACGATCATAATTACAAGATTTATTGCCAATAGTCACGTACTTCCATAGAATACAACAAAATAAACTATATAGGTATCTGGCTTGAGCAATGCTATTTTAAATAGATTTATTCCATATTGTTCTCGCAATGTGAAGGTACAAGACAGCAATTAGTGACGAACCTTGTAAATGTGACCTACAGTTCAACTAACAGCCACAGGGGATGTCTTTAAATTTCCATATAATGACAAAGAGAATTTTAGCCTCTTTAGATTATATGAACATCAGAGTATCATGGATATAGAACAAATTAAATTACGATTTATATTAAACAATCAATTTAAGAAACAGTATGATTTTTCTTTAAGGTGTCTCAGGGGCGTTAAACCTTTTTTTTTCGAATTTTTGAAAAAAATATATGTTGTTCTTCATTTTTTTCTGAACAGTTTGATACTAACCACGTGACAATACTCTAAAAACTTCGAAAGTTATTCAAAAAATTGCAAACAGCAATTTAGTCATAACAGCTTTTAAATGGACAGATGCCACGCCCACTTATTTTTGATTTATGCATACGTTTCATTTTTCTGTTTTTAATAATCCTCATGAAATATTTTAAGCACTTGAGTTGATCAGAAGGAAGCCTGCAACTAAACACATTCATTCTGCTATGTTTTGATCATGTTGTGTTTACTTAATACCCACGTATTTTAAAACACTTATCTAAATCGAAGATATTTGTTATCTTATACAAATAGCATTTGATTTATGGATACTCTGAAAAGCTCATTGGGCAAAGAAAAGAAGATTTAGAGGAAATAAATATTTAAAGGTAAGTGACTCGCATGTTGCAGACATGAAAGATACGAGGAAGTGTGCAAGAATGAAAAATACAAATAAGTGTGCCGAAATGAAAAATGCTTCAAGTAAAAAACTTTCAGGAATTCAGACTTTATTAAAGTCAAATCTTGTTAAGGTAAGTGAAAATTTCTAAGGATATCGTATTTTTGATTTTATTTCAACCTTTAGCTCTATTTTGTCAGTATCATGCTGTTTAAAATGTCATAAGCCATTAACAATTAATGAAAAATCCACTCATGGTTTATGTTCGAATTTTGAAATAAATTATAAAAACTGTGAGAGTATTTGTACTTTTTCAAGCTGTGAAAACACTGGGAATAAAAATAATGCTCCAGAAATTAACAGAAGATCTATTTTAGTAATGAGATGCATAGGTCAAGGTTTAGAGTCATTAAAAACCTTTTGTGCTGTAAGGAGTCTTCCTAATCCTGTTGAACAAAAATCATATGATGTTATTAATAATAAACTTTCACTTATTATGAAGGAAGTCGCCGAAGAAAGCATGAACAGGGCAACTGTCGAAGAAAATTCTTCGTCACCTGATAACATTTTAACGGTAAGTGGTGATGGGATGAAGTGGCACGCTTATCCGGTAGGATAGAACCAGGTACCTTTGGATCCGAAGCCGAGTAACTTATCCACTACACCAAAATGATCACCGTGGTGCGGAGGTAGTTACTGGCTTATATAGATGGTACCGCTACATACACTCCACCAGTGAGTCGGTGGAGGGCGAACGAACGATGTATTTGTTTAATCAAGCGTGTTTTTGCTGCTGCGTCATGAGTTGTGACGGCTTTTGCTCATTGCGTCATATGTGAGACGACTTTGCTGCGTCAAGTGAGTTTTGACGACTTTGCTTGCTCTTCTTGCAGGTAGATGGCGCCACGACAGTTCAGAACGTTGCGTCTTTCTGAGTTCAGCCAGGGTCACCAAAGAAGTGGAGCGCTTATCCGGTAGGATAGAACCAGGTACCTTTGGATCCGAAGCCGAGTAACTTATCCACTACACCAAAATGATCACCGTGGTGCGGAGGTAGTTACTGGCTTATATAGATGGTACCGCTACAGGGACCTAGAAGACGAGAGGACATTCATCGTTGATTGGAGTATGTACTCTATTAGGGGTCGAAACAGGTAAGGTTTTGGATAGGGAAGTGTTGTCCTCATTTTGCAAAGGATGTGACAGTTATAAAGAGGTAAAGTTTGTTATCAAGTACAATAAATCGCAAAGAGTGCATAAGACTTCATTTAGAAAAAATTATTCTGTCTCTGCTGGTAAGATGGAGGTTGACGGGATGTTGAGGATTTTTAAACGATCAGAAAAGATTCACAACCTGAAATATTCGAAATACGTAGCAGATGGCGACACAAAAACATTCAATGCACTTTCTAAAAAAAAGCCGTACGGCGATGATCATCTTATTCAGAAAATAGAATGTGTAGGCCATGTGCAAAAGAGAATGGGTACAAGACTTAGGAAGCTTAAATTAGTATATGGTAAAAAGAAATTATCTGATGTTAAAAATATAGGCGGTAAAGGTAGGTTAACTGATAGTTTAATTGATAAGTTGCGCATTACTATGGTAATGCTATTCGATGCAATTCTACTAGTGTAAAGGACATGCGGAAAGACATTTGGGCTGTTTGGGGTCATTCTTGCAGCACCGATGATGAACAGATGCACTGGTTTTGTCCTACAAATCCAAATACATGGTGTAAGTATAATGCTGCAATTAATAATTTACAAAATTATAAACACAAACCCTCAGTTGCTAAAGCTGTTCGAGATGTAATTAAGCCTGTATTTGCAGACTTATCTCATCTGGCACTCTTGAAGAAATGTTTAGGAGGTAAGACACAGAATCCTAATGAAAGTTTAAATTCATTAATCTGGAAGTTTTGTCCTAAGACGATTGATTCTAGCCTTCAGATTGCAGAGATTGCTGCAAATCTAGCAACCAGCATTTTTAATGATGGAAATGAAATACTTATTACTATTTTAGAGAAATTTGGCTTAAAAATTAATAAAAATGTCTGTGTGTCCCTGACTGAACGTGACAATCGTCGAATCTTTACGTCAAGAAAGAGGAGCTTAGCATCATAGTTTGAAGCTCGCAGAGCCAAAAATTTTTTTAAAAAGTAAAGAAATTGAGCTGTTTGAGCAACAGGAAGGCATATCGTATGATCCTGGAGCATTTTAGCATGTAAGTTTTAAAATTTATTTTCTCAAATTCAATTTAAAACTTTAAAGCCTTTTTTCTCAGTTTGTGTTTTTTTCACGTACGCGCATTGCGTTTCAAAAACTATCATACTTTGATGCATAAAACTTTACAGAAATATATAAACTCTATCATGATCTTTAAATCCTAGCTATTTATAGTATTACATATTTGTAATTTTTTGAAAAATTTCAAAAAAATTAAATTTTTTTAAAAAAAATTTGAAAAATGTACTTTTTTTTTTATTTTTTAAAATTATTATTTTTTATTTTATTTATATAAAATCGCTACCACATGTAATAAGGATATATTTGACTTTATAAATCAACTTATTGTTAGTAATTATAATTATTATTGCAGAAAATATCATGCGCGTCGTAAAACTTACTATTTGTTTCTTACAAAAAATTTTCTTATATATATGTGCTTATTATTTTTAAAATTATGATTATATTTTAGACATTGTATACTTTTTTGAAACTTTATTCCGTTATAAAAAATATGTAAAAGAATCAAATTATTTCATTTTAACCTCAAAGAATTATTTTTAGTCGAAAATTGTTCATATTTTGTGCTCTCGAATACTTCTGTAGTGCTAACACTCAAAACACGATTTGCAGGAAACAATTTTGGTCTCGATTTTGCAATCCTAACCAGGGCTTCAAAGAGGAATTCATTCGTTTCAGTTAAACTAAAAAACACATATATCGGTTCAGTTCTGGTTTTCTTCCCCCCCCCCCGCCCAAATTGACGATTTTCTGTTCAATTCCCAATGAATAATTTTATTTTATGTATACTCTTATTTATACCAAAAATATAACTACAGTAATCTGAATTGTAATTATATGGTTGACATGTAAAGATGATGAAATCATACGGTTGACGTTTAAAATATTATTAATAATTTGTTACAGTAAAAAAAGACTCCAGGTACATGGAATGAGTGAGTGAATATTAACGTCACACGGTTCAGCTACACGAGGGCTTTTGGCGATAGACCGCTTAATTTTGAACCATAATCAAGTGACGCGGACGACACCTGAGCTGGCACCCTCTCTCCTAACTATCACACCACACCAACAGGAGGACGTTTGAGCTCTCGATAGATTTAACGTGCATCTTTCCCCTACACGGCGGGACTTCAGTGGTACTGGGATCGAACTCATGACACGCTAGCCATGATCCGATACCTAGACCACTTGGCTACCATGGCCTCCAGGTATATCGATCCGAAATAAACCTATTTTTTCTTGATTCAGTTATGGTTTTCGTTCCAACAAGAATAACGGTTTCTTTCGGTTTTTGGTTCAGTTCCGGTTTGAAGCCCTGATTCTAACTTTAATATCCGAGGTTGAAACTTAATATGAATATATTATATTAAGCACACTCATAAGTTTGAATTCAGGATTCAGCAATTTATATCTAGCACAAATCTATGATGTGGACTACGCTTCCAATTGGTCATGGTTGTGAACTCGTGGACGGCGTTGTCCAATCAGGAATTAGATCCCTATTGCCTTTGAAAATCAGCCATGTAGAGGGGTTGATGAACATTAAACCTGTCGAATCTTACACTGATAAAAGTATTTTCTTTTTAGATTCTGGAAAACATATTAAAAAAAAATTAACAAACGAAATATTGCTTTGGGATTTTTTTTTAATACAAATATTTGGCAGAAATAAGGCTACATCAATTAAGATTTAAATTTGTCCTTAGAACTCTTTTGAAATTACATGTATACGCAATTTTATTGACTGAAAAACTGAAAACAAGAATTGAAATTTAGAAATTTTTCCCCCAAAAAATATTTTTATAAAAAAAACTAATACTAAAACTTTATATTTCCATAGTTAAATTATAATTAAAAAAAAACAGGATTATCCGAATAAAACTGCTAAATCCATTTGTGCAAATATTTTACATTTAACCAATGACACAATTGAATACACAACACAATTCAAGCAACCAATCACACTAATTTTAATATTGCTGTAGTCTAAGAAGAAGAAACAGAATATTTTCAGCTTGTACTTGGTTTATTACTGGTAAAATTGTTCTTATCCTAAGTTTGAGTTCGTATTTAAAACGTTAAACATAATATTCGTTTCGGAAGCATAAATGGAGCAGTCAACTCGAAAATATTTTTGTGAATCTTGTAATTTGCAATTCAAGGATTATAAACAGTGTCTAAGCCATAAATATCTGCTACACGATGTAG
This sequence comes from Trichonephila clavata, assembly GCA_019973975.1. Lineage (NCBI taxonomy): Eukaryota > Metazoa > Arthropoda > Arachnida > Araneae > Nephilidae > Trichonephila > Trichonephila clavata. The sequence continues at coordinate 19,819 of BMAO01034886.1, forward strand.
ATCTTTGACCAATAATTAGCAAAGATGATGGGGGATTACAAAATTATTCGATTGAATTCAAAACTGCTTGTGAAAGGAACACGGGGAAAAGTTCTGTTCGAGAGGAACTTACCATTAATAAATGGATGGAATCATCAGGAGATGTTTTCAAACATCCTTTTGATTATAGTGATCAAAAAAGCACTCAATTTCTTCATGACACATTAACTGAAAACACTGCAATACCGTCTTCTTCCCAACTCTCAGGATACAAGCATGAACCTCTTAATAGATATCATTTAAATCCAGCGAGTGATACAAAGGAATTACCTTTATCACTGAAACCAGACCAAAAAGAAATCTATAGGCTGGACAGAAATTCTCAAACCAATAGAAGTCAATCCTTAATGTCGACTGAATGCAACCCAATGGAAATCTATACATATGGAATGAATGAACAATTCAACCGAAATCTATCCTCTACATCTGAATACAGTCAAATGCAATATTTTGGGCATGGAAATATTGAACAGATCAGCATCAAACAATCATTGCCATCGTCTGGATTAAAAGAAATGTGATTGTAACTAATCCACAAGTTTACAGATATCCTTTTGCAGAGTCCTTAGAATACATCCCACTACAATTAAGTCATTGTGTAAATAATCAATATTTAAATAAAAATCAGCTTAATTTTTCGCATGAATACAATGAAATGGAAGTTGGTGAACGTGGAATGAATTCACAATCCAGTGCAAATCAACGACCTATCACAGATGTAAATGGCTGCAGTTCAATGTTGAAAGAAGAATTTTTGCCCCTGAATTAGGAAGACAACAAATTTGTGTTCAATCTACAACAAATATCTAAAAAATATCAAAGGAAGTGTGATCCTGTTGGTAGGTCGACTACTAATTACATCGACAAGGCGTGTAAAGATCAAATTGAAGTGAATATGTCTCCTGTAACTGAAAATGAACTTGATGCGCACGATAAAACTTCTGCATCTAATTCATCCCTTAAAGAGAACTACGTTCCTTTTGCGGGAACATTAGAAAAAAGTGAAAGTTTAGCATCTTCATTAAATAACAGAATGAATCCCTTCCGTTATCATTATTATAATAAAAAGACATCCAGAAGTGGAGGGGTTGAAAATAAGTTGGGGGAAAATTTAAATCCAAATCGGCTTCGTCGATCTGATATCGGAAAATATCCTAAAGATTGTCATGGAATCAAGAATAGATTCAATCAGAAGACAAGACTCTTGAAAAGTCGCGCAATCCATACTGCAGAAAAGCCGTATTCGTGTGAAGTGTGTAAAAAGACATTCAGTAACGAATGTAGTCTAAGAAAACATCGTCTCATTCATACTGGAGAAAAGTCACATAAATGTGATGTGTGTAAAAAGGAATTTAGTCGGAAAGTTCATCTAAAATCACATTATTGTATTCCTGCTGGTGAAACAGCATATAAGTGTCATGTGTGCGAAAAGGAATTTAGTGTGAAATGTAATCTATAAGTACATTATCGTATTTATACAGTAGAAAAGCCATATAAGTGTGATGTGTGTACAAAGGTATTTAATCAGAAAAATCATCTAAAAGCACATTATCGTATTCATACAGGAGAAAAGCCATATAAGTGTAATGTGTGTACAAAGGTATTTAATCAGAAAAATCATCTAAAAGCACATTATCGTATTCATACAGGAGAAAGGCCATATAAGTGTGATGTGTGTGCAAATGGATTTATTCAGAAAAGTCATCTAAAAGCACATTATCGTATACATACAGGAGAAAAGCCGTATAAGTGTGATGTGTGTGCAAAGGTATTTAATCATAAAGGTCATCTAAAAGCACATTATAGTATTCATACAGGAGAAAAGCCATATAAGTGTGATGTGTGTGGACAGGTATTTAATCAGAAAGTTACACAAGATCGACATTAGCGTATTCATACAGGAGAAAAACCATATATGTGCGACGCATGTGGAAAAAAATTTAGTGTGAAATGTTATTTAAAACCCCATTATCGTATTCATATAGTCGTTAAAAGGGATTTAAACTGAAATGTTGTCACGTAAGCTATCAATTAATTCCTAGCAGAAAAACCATAGGTTATAAAAAAGGTGTGGTAAACAACACAAATTAAAGAAAAGACGAATCGAAAACTTCTTAAATTCATACCTAAAATTGATTTTATTTGATGGTTGTAAAGGGTGAGTCACATGAAATCACTCTGGATAAGTTTCCTTGTATCATGCTAGAAACGTGGATGTGAAGAAAAAAAAGAGACAAGTTCACATAAATTATTTTGTACGGCGTATTATGCTCAAACTAAGAATAATATTTTCCTTTCATGAAATTATGTAATAATGCTTTTGATTTAAAGATTTTTTTTCGTAAATATATTCAACAAAGGGGTACGATTCGAATAATTTGAAATTTTTACTGGATTTCATGACCTGTTTGTGAACCTATGGGTTACGACAACAATAACTTGGGTGAACACAGTATCGCCTTTCTTTATATGATAGACGTGTGAAAACATTTTTTGCTAATTGAATTCACTAAGAAAGACATAAATTTAATTCAACGTGTATTGGTGCATTTATTGACAAGTTTATATACCATATTTTATGTTAATTAGTTTATATATGATTTATGTTAATATTTCAAAGGATATTTTATATCAATCACTTTCGTTTCAGAAACTAATGAATTTCTATAAATCAATAATACACTATTGAATAATTATTTTTTCTATCATGCATTGTTTTGATTTTATTTTTAATCATCAATCGTAATGTTCGACATAGTCTTTCAGGGGAAAAGGGCTTTGCTTAATTTTAAAATAAACTAATGATACATTCGTAGTGTTTTATTTTTGGAATATTTTAGCAGTAGTAAATTCAGTTTTTCAAATTGAAAAAGTTTTAAAATATTTTATAACTATATTGGAACAGTTAAAATTTTTTTGTGTAAATCGGAATTTTAAGTTGTTAAGAAGTAAAAATGTGAAATCATAGAATATAGCAAGAAATTTAAGGGATATTACAATCAATTATTGCTAAAAGAATGCATTTTTGGGTCGTAATGTGATCTAAACTAAAATAAAACCGTGTTTTATTTCGAAGATTGAAGCCATGGATTCGGGTCGTGTGCAACAGAGCTGTTTCTTTATAAAGGTATTGCAGTCCCGAAATAAATGAAACAAAGTAATAATAATAAAAGTCTCAAATTTTAACATAATTTTTTCTGAGATTTAGTAAAATTCTACAGTTTTGAAATATGATAACCAAATCACAGAAACGTGTTTCGATTAAAGACCCATACAATCCACTTCTTTATGGAGAAAATTCTAAAAATTTTTTAAATAAGCCAATTGTAATTCTTTCTTCTAAGAACTGCCAATAACAGTGGGTTTTATAGGTTTTGTAAATTTATTTATTTAATTGTAAGGAATTCTTTATTAAGGAAAAATAGCTCTTGAGTGAAAATACCGATACAGTTGTTCTTACATTACAAAAAGAACAATTGAAATCTACTGCTGGAATCCTACGTTACTGACTGGACAGGGAAAACAACAGAACCTTTTTAGAATTATACTGCTTAGAAATATTTTCCTCGAGTTCTTCATATTATTAGGGTATGCGAAATTCATTTTCAAAATTCCATGCTTGATATAATGGCAAATTTATTTTTTATTATTTAGAAATATTTGTAATAAAAATATATAAGAATAATAACAATTCTCTTTTGCGACCACAACAGCTGTAATTGAATGGAAGATAATTGTAAATTATTACTTTCTTTTTATCACTTTTTCCACGTTTGTACTGTGCTTCTGTAGTGTGAATCTCATATAACTCGGTTGATGTGAGTCGGACCTAATCCTAAAATTTGCATAAGTTTTTTTTGTTTAAGTTTAGCCAACGGTCTGAGTAACACAGAGGTGATGATCAATGATGTGGTTGGCGTTCTATTTGTAGAATCTTGATGAGACTTCGGATGCATCGCGTAGAAGGAGTAGATGCATATGAATGCTGGGAATTCTCAATCCTTATGTTGGCAAGGTGTGGATATCTGAAGAGTGAGGTGCCATCTCAGGTGTTATCCTCGTGACCTGACTGTGAAAGGAAGGTGTTACTTCCGTCGTCAGTAAGAGTTGTCATTTTTGTTTTTACGAATGTGACAGTTATGACAAAGAACCGATCTTATGGTAGGAGGTAACTCTTCTAACAAAGATGGAAAAAAATTCAGTAACTCTCAGTTTGCCTAGAAGAAATCTCGTCAAGAGTACACTAGCGAAGAATATACTCAAACTATTCGTCAAAGAAGCTACTTAATTTTAGAATGTTTAATTGTGTGCCGAATTAATGCAAACGCCAGTCGAAGAACAATGAGGAATGTTTGCATTTTGTGATATTTCATCTGAACCGCTAATATAATTAGTTCTACTAAAACCATCCAGACACAAGTATACCTTAATATTTGCCTTAATAAACATAAAGTTGGCTATCTCTATTGCTCTCATCTGAGCCACTGTACCTCCTACTATGATGACATGAAGAGCTGAAGGCTCAAGTTCCTTTGAATCAAATCTTCCGCAGATGTCATATACTTGATTAGTATTATAACCGTTCTTAATACGGGTGAATTGAAAAACTCAACAATACAGATTGAAGGACAAAAAAGTTTTTAATGAGCTTTTTGCATACCTCAAATGGACAAAAAAATAACATTTATTAGATTTTAAGTATGTGGATCTAATAGATTATAAAAAGAATTTTTTTTTTATTTATAAGAAAGGTTGCGAGGGAAACCTTTTTTTTATAGAAAAAAAAACCTTTATTTTTTTTAATTGTTAGACTCACACACTTCAAATTTGTTAAGCATGTGTCCTTTGTTGAATAGATATCCACTAAAGACAGATTCTCTATTGAAATATTCTATTGTGCAGGAAGTGGGGAGCTACTGTGGTGCATTGATAAGAAAAATTCCCCTTTTCGAAATACTAAACTTACAATAATGAAATTTGGTATGCATGTTTCTTTTGTGAAATTGAAATCGAAAAAGAATGGGTCTCTTTCGGAAATCGCCTGTCAGAGTTTACTGATAAAAATTTTTACGTTTTTTAATTATTAGATTTAGACTTTAATTTAGCAATTATGGTTATTTTGTTGAGTACAGGTTCCCCAAAAATGGGTTTTGCGGAAATCTTTTTTGGGAGGAGGCGGTTTGGAGTGCAGAAGAGATAAGTTTACGGCAATTTTAAAAATCATTATTAAAGAGGTGAAAGTTATAAAAATGTTTTATTTAAATTTTTTCAAACGTTTAAACTTAGGACTTAGATATCAAAAATTTAGTGATCCAGTCGGACCCCGATTTAACAAATCCTTCAAGACCGAACATTTTTTCGTTAAATGGGAATAATTCGTTACATCGGGATATATTGCATTTACCTTTTGGAAATTCTACAGAAAGCAACTACACACAAAATATCAACACTCAAAATTTTACACTTTTTATTCATAGGCTAAAAATATTATTAGGGATTTATTAAGCCTCAATTCATTCAAGATTTTAGAATACTGACTGATATATGTTTCAAAACCTTTTTGATCCCGACTCGAAAGAATACTTTTTCAACTTTTTTATGCACAAAAGAAAATGCTGTATCTTTCATGTTCATATTCATAAGGTATATTTTAAGTTTTCAATCAATCTAAAATATTAGAAAATGCAACAGTTTTGATAAGTGTTTCATTATTAATCTCTGCATCAGAATTACTGTTCATTGACTCCAACAAATCAACAGATTCCTGAATTTCAGTTGCCCTTGTAGGCAGTCCGTCATCAAATGTAACAGAATCGTTAAAATCTTAAAATATTCCCCTACGTTGGGGAGAGAGATGAGATAAGAAAGAAGTTTCCCCTGTCCTATTCAAAACTCACACGATAGGTTACACTTATGATTTATCTGTGCCTGTTAAGTCTAATAAAGTTCTGCACCTTTGGAAGCAGAAATTTATTTCTTGCAAAAAAAATCTTTTTAATGATTCGGACAAAAATGATGCCACTTGAAATAAAAAATCCAATTTTTCTAAAACAAACTACTGTAAAAAATTTCAGCTGCTGAAATAATTCTTTAATTCGGGGATTATTATACGTTTTGTCTTCTTTTTAATCAGGGAAAGAGAAAAATTCCTTAAATTGTGAAATTCGTTGAGTAGGGGTTCGTTAAATCAGGGTCCGACTGTATATGTATATAAAAACAGTATCCATTCATACATCATTATGAAATACCCAGCGAAGCACGCGGGTAGTGGCTGTAATTGAATATATCACTAGATGTATACTATTTGGAACGCATAACGTACCTGAGATTTTTTTTCAATAAAAGCATGTAAGCCATCTTTTCCACAAAAGATATAGATTATTATTCAACCCTTAGCAATTTAAGTGATTTATATTTTCTAAGTTTCAAATAGAATATACACTAATAAACTGTCGTTAATGATTTATAATTGAACGCTTTCGAAACGAGTGGATCACAGATGCATCGGAAGCAATCGACGCGTCACATTCGGGGATATCATATATGAATCGCCATTCAAACTGACTGTAAGGATGGATATGTCTCATATATGGAATCTTGACGAAACGTTTAATATTTTTACTTTTCACTAGATTTTTTTCTTTCCCCTGTATTCCTTTATCTGTTAGAGTAAATTATTTTGAGAATGTGAGCAAGTTTACCTTCATTTCGTTTCAGTAATTTCTTTGAAGTGAAAACTTTTTTAGCCGTATTGGACACTTTTTGGTAGGGGAAAATCTTATGGGTTCGCGTCACCGACATGCTCAGACTGGCGCATGCGCAGTGTGCTGTTCGCCTTAGACACTTTTTGGATGGGTGAAATCACGTGCGTTCGCATCACTGACATGCTTATAACAGTATATCTGTAGCTATACAGCTGACGTATATAGTGCTGTTTATATCATACAATTGAAATTGAATGGATTTAGTGAAAAGTTCAATGTGTTTGTTCTATTTCAATGTTGAAATAGTGTTTTTGTTTGATTATTATTTGAATCGTTTAATTGAAGAATCATTGTGCGGTACAATAGTGAGTACTAAATAAATATACTATTATTTTTAAGATAAAAAATAAATAACAGAAAATTATTTTAAATACTCGTATTTATTTTAGCGTTTGAAAAATTTATATTATTTAAAATGATTTTAAATCTTTGAATTTATTTTAGCGTTTGAAAATTTTATATTATTTAAAATGATTTTAAATCTTTGAATTTATTCTGGCGTTTGAAAATTTTGTATTATTTATTTTCTAATATTTAACCTCTGCAATGCATCACGCAAATCCGGATTAGTATTTCACAGTGGCTTAGACGTTTTCGTATTACCGTGGTAAAACAGACTTCTATTTGTTCAATCATATTTTATATCGTAAATTCTGAAATTAAAAAAGAAATCTTTTAATCTTGATTAATCTTTTGAAATTAAGATTAATATGTTGAAGTTTAAAATATGGTGTTTAATGCAAAATTATAGTTTATTACCTTATATCATAAAATATTTAGTTTAAAATATAATGAAAACGGCTCCCTACTTTAATTTCATTAAATATTTTGAGACGGAGATGTCGTTGATCGTTCTAAGATCCTAAACGCAGCAAAGATGGAGAAGACATCAAATCTCAGACACAAAAGGATTGCAATTAGGAAATCTCAATAATTTACTTTTATTTATTCTAACGCAAGAAATGAGTGCGTGATATGTCGAAATACTTATATTTTATGTGTTGTCTATTTCTTACTATTAAATACATTTAGAAATGCATAATATATGTGCAATTTTAATTTTAATTATTATTTTTGTTGAATAAATGCTTATATTTTATTTTGTTTATTTTTATGTTAAGAAATATCTTTAAGCGATGCAAGAACATTATTGACCTCTATTTTCTAACTCTGCGTGTATCACCGCGGGAATCAATTTATTTAAAAAATGTTCTATGCGTGGCACGCTGAATCATAATGGTAGAATGGTTTGGCACGGCACATATAAATATTTGCCAACCCCAGTTCTATAACATTGAGCATTTGATCTTTAACATTAGATTAGCTTATTCTGTACTTTCTTGAAGACTTTGTTAAGCATGTTTCTCTGAAAAAATACATTTCTTGATAGAAAGTTGCAAACAAAGAAATTCCGCATGCAAAAATATGTGATAATACTTTAAAATAAATAGAAACAGTACACTGATGTCAGAAGATAGATCTGCCTTTACAATAGCAACACTGTTGTTGTTAATACTAATTCCAACTGCCTGATGTTAGCAGATAGAGAATCACGAAATTCATCCCGGCGGCAAAGGTCTAGATGAGCGCTTGTCGTTATCTGTAGCTTTGAGCACCATACAAAATGGTACGTTTGGCTCGATTCCACTCCAACTTTCAGGTAGAATACCCAAAGGAGTAGAGCAACACTTGGAGGTACATAGAAAACGACCTGATCTTACTCTGGGGAATGGATAATCAGATGCTTTCAACCCACGGAACGTCCAGCAAATAATTTAACTCAGTGACGCAACAGCCCATGAGGGTCAAGGCCTACTGTGCCCATCTCAGTATACGTGACCATTGGGTGTTGAATTGCGTGCGCAGATGTCCCGATCAGGTTTTCAGTCTGAAGTCCACCAAATAAGCTTGGGATAAATTTGTCAGTTCAAGAATTCTATTTGGTTTACTACATCAATCTCCCCTCAGTCAACATAGACGATTAAAACTGAAAACGAACCACAGTTTTGAACCGGCGGCCTTACCCGGTTGTTATTCCTCGACTGAGGTCTTCAGACTTAGGAATTGGAGCCTGTATCGACATGCACGGCGGGCATTTTGAACATCTGCTTTTATAAATATTTGGAAATACTGATTTTTAAGTGTCCAATACCGTGTGCCGGCTGTGACGTCCTATTTTTAGTTTTTCTCGTAAACAGTGGATGGTACAGGTATAGTCCTTTGGGTATTTCTTATGTATTCCCAACAAGGAAACTGGCTGTCCAAAGTTTGGATGCTTTTTTAACGCCCTTTCATAAGTTTCACTTGTATGTAACGGAGCCTTTAAACTCAATTTTTACCCATTTTACACGGTCAGATTAATTCGAAATTTTGATCACTTGTCCAGGACCGATGACAATACAATAATTTCATAATTTTGTTTCATTGTCCTTATCAGATCATCAGAATTAGCGATATCTCTTTTTCAGCTCCCGTCCCATATCTAGCGAATAATTTCAGATCCCTTTTCCAAATTTGACGACTAAAAGATTAGGTTAGAACTTAGTTCAATGAACTATAAACATGTGTTTTTTTTTTTTTTTTAGTTTTTTTAAACTATAATTTTTATTTGGGATACATTGTATTTTTAATAGTATATTAATTTAGAAAAAAAATCCCATCACATAATTAATAACCTTAAAGAGCGCTCTCTTACGTCAACCACGGACTAAATTCATGAGAGTCACACAATAAATGCATTCACGTGTTCTCTATGTTCTCCATGGAGACATTATACTTGAATGTTGCAAAATTTACTTATCTTTCTATTTGTTGTAAAATTAATTTGAGCTATAATAAATACAATCTGTGTACAATTTTTATGTATCACAAATTGAATGAGTTTCCCAATTCATTGCTAATGAGCGAAGCATACTAGAAAAATTCTCTGAATTTAAATTATAGGAAAATAAGTGAGAAGTTGGTTGCATTCAGACCTACATTCTCATTTTGTAGGCGATTTAATATTCCAAATAAAATCATCTAAAACAAAAAAAAGTTTTTTTAATATTTTATAAATGTTTGCATTTGCATCCGTAAAACTTGACAAAATCATTCCATTTTATTTCATAAAAGTTCAGTGATAATCTTTCGTAGTATAACCCTTAGACTTTTACAAAAAAGAGAGAAATAAAGAAAGAGAGAGAGAGAGAAAAAAAAATGTAGAGAATGAGAAATAAAGAAAGAGAGACAACACAGTTCACCAGAACTTCAAATTTAACGATTTTCCTAAAGAAGCCGTAAACTTATAATTTTCCTTTAATTTAAAAATTATAATAGATTAAAAATTCATTAAGTGACTTTAATTTTTATTTGGAAAAAGTAACGAGAGATTAATTTTAGTAGAGATAGGGGAATGTGTCCACACGCTTATGAGGTTGATGAGAAGCTTTGAATAAAACATGTTTCAAAATCTTCATCTAAGAGGTACGAGGAACTATGCCAAAAAAAAAAGAACGTGGATACTTTTTTTAAAGAAAAAAATGATTTCATTAAAAAGGGAAAAATTTGTGGAATAGTTTTGAGACTCCCTCGTGAAATAGAAAAAGATAATTCTCAAATAGATGACATAGATTTCTTTTTTAAAAGATTAAATATTTCAAAGTACATCGTGCAAGGTAATTTATTTTTTTAAATTTTTTTCTTTTTCCAATTAAAATATTTTTATGATTAAAAAAAAAAAAAACTAAACTTTCATGGAATTCTATATTTATATATATTTTTTCACGAAAAAAACTTAATTATTTTTCTTTAAAATGATAATTGTGTAAGATAATTAAATTTTTTTTGATAATTCAAATGTAATGTATATTTCATGTATCCTTAAAAGTTAATATGAATTCTGCTTTTTAAATAGTATTACTAATTTATTTTAGATTTTTAAAATACCTTGGCCACCGACACCAAATATTCTTCCTTTTTTCTTATTTTGCTATAAATACCGTATTAATTTGAATCTAAGTCGCTCTATTTTTCAGTGCTAATGCAATTGAAAATCGGGCACGCGCGCGGCTTAGAATGGAAGGCAAAGCATTTGTTGGATGGGGGAAGTTGAATTTCCAACCCTTTCAAAAGGAAAAAAAGTAACCATTCATTATGTCCACTTACACCGATGACGTATCCACTCGATGACCCACTCTGCGGTTTATCTCCAGTTTTAGTCTGCCTTAAACATCGTTGTCTGCTCGTATATAAGAAAATTTTTTATACGTTTTTTGTTAATCACATCAACATCCAATATATCGGTAATTGTGCCAAGACGAGTTCACTTTGACGCAAGTATGGAAAGGGAGCGAATTTTATATGCAGAAGGAAAACGGAAACATTTCAGTGGCCCCTTAAAATTTGACACGGATGAAACAAATATACGTCGAGGGCGACAACAAAATCATATAATTATTGCTTATAAATAGCCTTTAATAATTCTTTTCGTTCTTTTATAATACATTTTTAAAAAAAAATGTTGCATAGCAAATGCATTGGATGGCACTGAAAACGACACTGTTTGGAAAAATGGCGACGCCGGCACCAATTCCTAAGTTAGCTGTGACAATGGGAGTGACGAATTCTTTCAGATACTGGATACTGACGGTTAGAGGAATTATAGGTTCCAGTATGAATTTGAAAGTTTTTAACACTGGTAAAATAAATAAATTATTAACTTTTAATTATTTGTCATTAAAAATTGTTTGAAAAAAATTCTGAAGTATTGGATATTGATGAACAATTTACACAATTTTTTATTTCTTCTCGAAAACGTATAGAGAATTGGGGATGTGACTTAGATTCGAGAAAATACGGTAACTCCCTTTCAAATTAATAAAAGTGAATATTTACCAGAAATAACTAACAAACAACAAATCTTAAAAATTTAAAAATATTTTGTATTTGTTAAATGTATTTTTCTTAAATTTCTAATGCTTCAAAAATGATACACATTGCTATATGTATTATAATAATATTCTATTTTCAATGTAGAAAATTTTATGGCTAATGTTTTGAGCTTTTCCTGATCAAGCAGTGCATAACGTTTTATGATTTATAAATAAAAAGAGAAATATAACAAATATATTATTTTATATCATTTATAAATAAAAAGAAATCTAACAAAGGTTTTGAAAAAAAACCATCATTTCTTATAAAAATCAGAATTGTAATTCAATTTTATAAGCCTCTTACTTTCAAATATTTTTCGTTGATACGTTGTCTAGTCTCGGGTTGGAGTTCTGGTATCAGCAAAGACCCACCTTCTAGAGGGCCTGTGATAAACGTTGAAGTTGTAATTTTTCAGATTCCTCATTCAGGAGTAGTATAGATGCTAGGAGAATGGAATTCCAGAGCTCAGGGGTTGTCTTAGTCACTTAATTGCTGTCCGTCCCCATTAACCTTCTTGTTGCATTATAGTGCTATGTTAATATAACTCTTACTCTCGCTCATTCATGTGACCGGGGTAGGTAAATGGTATGGTATCGGACTCTTGGCTGACATGTCATGAGTTCGAGCCTAGCACCACCGAAGACCCGCCATATAGGGAAGCGATACACTTTAAATCTGTTGAGAGTTCAAACGTCCTTTCGTTGGTGTGGTAGTTAGGAGATGGGGGTGCCAGATCAGGTGTCCACCTCGTCACTTGACCATGGTTCAAAATGACGAGGTCCTTGGCTGAAAACCTTCGTGTAGCTGAACAGTGCGAAGTTAATCTTCACTCACTCATTCATTCGTAATTGCCATAGAGTGCGAAGATAATGGACATTCTCGTCAACTTACATGGAATAGAATTAATGATGTAGTAAATGCCATTTCATGCCATTCTATGCCATTTCGAATTTCATGCCATGATATTATCTAAAACTTTATTGATAAGAATGGGAAAAACTGAAAGGAAATTCGAATAACATACAAATGTATTGAAAGAAAAAGAAACAAATCAGAAAGTTAGTACAAAAAAATTAATTAGAAATGAAAAGTTGTAACATTGCGACTGGATGATTGTAAATTATTTTTATAGGTTTTACATTGATAAATAGGGAGCACATTAATTCAATAAATAGCATTGCAGAATGCTCCATCATATTGTTAGGATTTTTTTTCCTTTTGGGGAATACTAAAGATATATTAAATTTATACATTAAATATATATAGGAATAGATATACTAATAAAAGAACTAATAATATTGCTGTATTTGAAATTGTCAAATTAAATTAAAACAATAATTTATTATGAATTACATTATAATAACAATAATTTATTATATTATGAAGGAAGTAACGTTTAAAGAATTTTGTTTGAAATAACTTACTTAGGCGCGTTCTGCTGAAGAAGGAATATAAGTTAAGCGTCAGGTACTGGTGCGTTATGCCAGTCGGATTTATTCGGCTCAAGTCGACAATCGCGCTCGGGTCGGTGACGAATGCTTAGCTTTCAACTGAAGACTTTTTAAGCGCGTGTTATTTTTTTTTTCTGTAAAAATTCCATGCACACATTTTCCCGTGAAGTGTCATTTTTCGTATTTAATTATTGCTACTTTTCAGCCCACTTCCACTTTACTCCAATGAGTGAAAGAGAGAAGAGCGAGCGAAAATAATTGAAAAAAAAAGATTATTCTTATTTTTTCAGATTAAAGATAAGAATAAACAAAACATGTGATATATTCACAAAAGTGTGCCAACAGGATAAAAATCCGAAATTTTGATGAAACTAGCTGCGAGAAAGGTGCCAGTATTTTGGTTTATATTAGTGATGACAACTTAGATATATTAATAGAAAGTAAAAGCATTAACTGTGAAAAAGTATGAAATTTAGATAATTTTATAAGAAGAGTAAATGGCTCTCAGGGCACAAGTTTTCCTAACATTATATAGTATACGGTGTTAAATAAGCTATATAAATGGTAGTTGTGTATCATCGGAATGGTATTGGTGACATTATATGAAAGAAAGAACATGGTTGACAAATCAGTGCGTAAGACACTGATCAGGGAAATCCTGGTTTGCCAACTTGGCGAGCTATCGTTAGCGTTAGTATTGTTGAAATAGTACGTAAGTCCCCTATAAGCATATAAATCTTATAAATGTAATCTACATAAATAATTTACATATTAATATTTTTAAATAATTAGACTAACTGACATTTAAATCGTATAGACCCAAAAAATATATAAGGATTTGTAATTATTTAAACATAGTCCTTCACAGAAAATTTATGTAATAAAGAAATCCTCCGATTAATGGGCAAGAAAAGAGAAGCGCTTTATGACTGGATACGAAAATGTCGTAAAAGAAAACATAATACACCCGAACAATTGGATTCTCTTCCCCGAAGTAAATCAGAAGTTTTCACTTCTATCGTGTGGTCATAAGCACATACACATTTTTTAAATAAGTGACACTTATTACACATTTTATCAAAACATAGATTAAACATTCACTGAAATCGTTGGCACACACACATTTCACTTGCACATTTATAACACATAAGTTAGAAATCTAACCACTCTAAATACTTGAACTCTCTACGGATATCAATGGGAATATATTTCAGAAATCATAATCACAGAATGTGCTACGCGTTTTATCCTGTCATGAAGCAAATTTTTACACCACTGATCTTTCTGTTGGAGTTTTCAATTATATTTACGAATTTAAGAGGTCATGCATCGATTCCGTCTTTAGACATTTATTTCAATGTCCTTCATTAGTATTTCTGCCAGAGAAAATATCGAGATAATGGTCTTTCCCAGAATGCAACAGCGAGATGGCGGGAAATGGTTTCTTCATTAGTATCGTCTAAATTGTGATTGTCATTATGAAATGAAAGCGTTTTAAAGACCCTGCTCCAACTTTAATGAACGCTTAGTCTCTAGAAACCGAAAACGATCTCTTAGTATCTGTAAGCTAATGTATTAAGTTAAGGGTGAAATGGAAAAGCTTGTTGAGTCAAATCGTAATAAGGACTACAACCGCAAAATGCTTCATTTCACTTAACAGTAAGCTTTGGTGGATCTTTATACAAACAATGTAACCCAAAAACGTTAAGAATCATTTCTTGTGTATTATCTTTGCATGGAATAAATACATAGTAAATATAGTAAATTAAAATAGACTATTAGAATAATACGAAAGTACACTTAAAATGATTGAAAACATACTTCAGCTGTAATTTTCATATAGAATGTTTCGTATGAACAGTCTTAAATTCCCAATATTTGGTATTTACAGTAATTCTTTCTTCGAGTATTAAAGAATAGGATAAAAATAATAAATATTTTAAAATCGAGTTCTAATTTTATAAACATGGAGATATTATTACATTTTATTGATCTATCTATTTGAATTTGAATTGCGTAAAAAGAGGCATATATTAATATGTTACTCGTTGTTATTATTGTCTTGTCCATGAGGTGATGATCTTGTCCATACAGTGAAATGAAATGGTACCAAACGGCCCTTAATATGTCAACGATATTTGGCGAATAAAGCAGCTGATGGTCCATGGGTGCTTAGGTCTATGTTGTGAAGTTCAGCCAAAATAGAAGGACAATTAAAAATATGGTTAGGAGAGGGTTGAATATCAGGACAGTGAGGACAAATGTTATAACTTCTTTGTTCATCAGGGGATATTTTCATCCCTTTAAAGTGTATTGTACGTAGTCGGGCTATGGTAGTTGAAACTACTCGGTTTCAATTAAGATCTGGAATGAATTTTTTCATTACAACAACAGAAATAGAGAAATAAGAAAACAAGAATAATAAAATGGATTATTCCGTTATTTGATGCAAAGTTGTCGATCAATTTTCTAAACCTCGTCAAACTAGTTTAATCCATTCACTGGCAACGACCAGATATGCCACAATTTTAGATTCGAATAGATATCTCCATTTGAGTTAAGAATTATTAGAAATAATGAATGAAAAGAAATTATATAATACTAATAAATAAATTTATTGTTAATTTTTATTGTATAATTATTACTTGGATGATTGTAATTTTATGTAGTATTTATATACAAACTAGCTGTACCCGTTCACGCGTTGCTGTGTTTGAACAAAAAGGCAGTTTTGATACCTCAAACATAAGTTATTAATTATCAAATGTATACAATACATCAAAATGAAAATTAAGAATAAATTTATCCCTACATATATGTCATTTGAATATAACATATGTACAAAAAATAGATATACATAGTTGATGGTAGAATAAACATGCTTCTTCACTTGTGATATTAAACAATACTGCAAATGAATTTCAATTGAACAATAATTTTGTAATTATTAAATATCATCATGAAATGAATGATATTTGATGATTGATGGTGAATTTTATCTTAGTAGTGCTTGTAAATATACAGCATTTTTTGTTTTCCTATCTGGTACAAGAACAAATAAATTTGATGGTTTTTCAACTCGTGAACACCCCACATACTGCTGTCCATGTGAGAAGCATGGATTTATCAAATTTAATCCACATACTCGCAATGATTGTCCCTGTGCTTTGTTAATGGTCATTGCAAAGGCTAGTCTTACAGGAAACTATAGAGGTTTGAATTCAAGTGAAGTATCCGTTGGCATCATGGGAATGCGTGGTAGTAGTACATGTTCCCCTTGGTGTTTTCCATTTAAAATGGTTACCTCAATTATGTAATTCATTAATTTTTTTACCGATCGCCTAGTCCCATTGCATAGTCGCGGTGGATTTATATTTCGTAGAAGGCTGATTGGTGAACCAATTTTCAAAGATAAAATATGCGGTGGCATTCCTGGTAGATCCAATGAATTTAAAAATTCTATTGGATAATTAACTGATTCATCTTGATTGACAACAGTATCAATGGATTTATATGTTGTTTCTTCGTCAGGTATTTCATTTTGAATTGTGCAGTTTATTAAGTTTACATCAATGTTTTTGGCTGCCAATAAAGCACGATCACTAAACCATTGATTTTTTTTTTTATAATTCTGTGATAAATTTGGAAAAACTTTGGCAATCAATTCATCAGTGGATTTTACAATGTGACAAAAGTTTTCTGGTATTGTAATACAGTGTGTGGATTCGTCCATTTTCATTTTACCATTCCCAATATCTAACCATTGTTTTGCAAATCGTTTAGAAGATTCATCTTGTTGTAATTAAACACGCATATTGGTCTTTAAAGATATTTTCTACACATACCGCCATAACACCGATAATTTGAGACATGCATTCAATTCATCTGCAGGTGTTGAACGTGGTATAACTGGTAGAGTTTGTTGAAAATCACCAGCTAGAAAAATGAGGGCACCACCAAAGAGCTGCTCATTTCCTCTCAAATCTTTTAATGTGCCATTGAGTGCTTCCAATGGTTTCTTCTGTGCCATGGTGCATTCATTCCATATTATAAGCTGACACGATCTTAGTACTTTTTCCATCCCAGAATATTTGCTAATATTACATGTTGGATTTTCAATTACCTGCATATTTAATGGCAATTTCAATGCTGAATGTGCTGTTCGCCCTACTGTCAAAAAGAGTTGCTGTAATCTCAGATGATGCAATAGCAAGTGCAATATTATTTTGCGATCTTATAGTATCCAGGATAATTGAAATAAAAAAAGTTTTGCCAGTGCCTCTAGCTGCATCAAAGAAATATAAACCATAACTCTTGTTAGATATTGCATTTATAATTGTGTCATATGCTGTTTGTTGTTCTAATACCAACTTCGGCATATAATTCGAACACATGTTTGTAATTCATTAACATCGAAGGGCGTTTCTCGTTGTACGTCACCGATCGAAAATGTCATTACTATATCTATTTGGAGCAACCATTGCCAATTCTGCCAGGGATTTGTTGGCTATTATCAAACATACATCCTCAATTAAAATCAATGCTTCACTGTATATAGTAAATGTAAATTGAATGTTGGGATTAGCATTTATTTTACGCGTGCGATATAAAATGTCTTCACTCATATAGTCTTTATATTTTCCCCAAAGATCCTTTCGATTAGCCGGAAAACATATAGTTAATATGATGGAAAATAGTGTACGTATCTGCTGTGGTTGAGCTGTATTAGAAGCATCAGGGAGTGAAATATCCCAATGAGCATCGTTTTCTAAGAGATTTAATTTCTGGCAAGCCTCACGAAATGTAGCACACACATGGCCATTGACTGTTTTTAATTCTTGGAAAGATGTTGGTCCACGAACAATGATTAATAATAATCTTAGGTAAAAGCATTCTGCGTTATTTGGATGTACAGTGTACAGACGACCCAATGCATATGTGGAATATAAATTTAAGTGTCCTTGTACTGCTCTACCTTGTTTACGACGCTGAAATTTTCTTGTTGATGTATTCCACGAAAAAAAGTTGGTACTTCAGAGTACAATAGTATCCTTGCAAAGGTATCATTTCTACATAATGTGAAAAATTCAGTTAATGTTGTTGCCGGTGGTGACATTGCTCTTGCACGTACATTTTCTGATGTAAAATACACACGCTGTCCATTTTCAAGGTGTACTGCTAAATGAACAACCGTTGGATATCACTCATGAATGGAAAATGATAAAATACGCCATACACAGCCTCATTGGTACTTATGTAGCGTCCCAGTTGATATTGGGTAACTTCCTCGTTATATGCAGTTGAATTTTCCACTCCAAACAATGCCACATCGCTTCCTTTGTTTACATATTTGCAAATATATTTTATAGCTTTCACTGAATTGCAGAACTCAACATTTATGTGTGCGCTATACCTTTTTAGTAGTAATGGAGAATATGGTACTACCCAACGATTATTAACATCAATAGTATTGTTGAGTGCTTTTAGAGTAATGGATTTTCCACCATCTTCGGTAGATCGTCGTCGATAGTCCACATGGACCATGAATCATATTTTTGAGACAATATCGCGCAAGTCTTTATCAATTTCAATGTTTGGTATTTCTGCTGAGATGATTTCATCAATTCTGTTTGGTGTTATCTTTTCCATCATCCATATTAAAATATACGCATGTGGTAAACCTCTTTTTTGTCATTCAATGGAATACATACATCCAACAGCACGTCTCTCCAAATACATGGTTTTTACAATAAAATCTATTAAAGATTTTAATTTTTGTTTAAATACTCGTGCAGAAATATCATGATTATCTGTGATGGAGATTTTCCAGTTAATAAAAGCTCCTTTATTTCATCCCATGCTGGGTTGCATGTAAATGTGATGAACAAATCTGAACGACCATATGCACGAACATTCGTCATTGCATCTTGTGCATACTCATGCACGTGTCTTGGGCTGCCTATAAATGTGGATGGTAAAATGACCATCTTCCCCAATTCACTGAGGTTGCAATCATTTACAACTGCATCACGTAAATGGATGTATTCCTCAGAACGCAATTTGACTTGATTTAGTCGTATGTTGAGGAGTCTTTCACTTTCTATTTTTGCATACATATCAACAATGTATTGATGAAATAATTGTCTGCATTTCAATATATGATTATCAGCATTCTCATGAATCATCGTTCGATATGCATAATAATTCATAGCACTGACCTTTTTGTTAATGTCCACATTAGTTGTCGGATTTCTCATATTAATATTAAAATGATATCCATCCTCTCCTTGCCAAAATAGAATAGGATATTGTAATGCATGATATGAAAGATGAATTTCTGATACTTGCTGCACGTCATCATTTCTACGATGAAGAATTATATCGCATGAATTAAATTCTTTCCCATCTATGACAATTGCCATTTCATCGATCGTTAGTGCGTTGAATTATATTCGATGTTGAACAGTAGGTGTTTTATCTGCCTTTATTATTGCTTTGTAATCGTCAGATCGTATTTGTTCAATGGTGGTTTTAAATAACTTAATTAATTCATTATGTTGTTCAAACAAATTTTGTAATTCAGCAACAATCTCTTGTTTGGCACTTATATTCAGTTGACACCGTCTGTTGATTTGTTCGCCAGTATTTCCCATAAAATATATTAGAAGATATTTGTGATCAGCATTTGGCAAGGGTAGTAGTGATCCAGCATGGTGATAAATTTGCCGTTGTACTTTAAATGTTGGCATATAATTTGTGCTAACGATATTCATTGCTCCGAACGATGCCATTTGGAAGCATTCATTATACTTGCATATATTTTTCAAAAATGTTTTTGATTGACTTGTTTTACCTGATACTGAAGTTAGTAATGGTTCAAGTGGTGAACGCAAGTCTGGTAACTTTATTTTTCCACCTGCACAGCACATACTTGGTGTTTCATTTTTTAATTTTTGAGCACCACAATACGTACACTTTTTATCCATTTTTACAATAATTATACTTAGATGAATACTGTAATCTTAAAGGGGATTGTAATTGAAACCACATAAATTTTTCAAATCAGTATGTATCGTTCGTCTTGTCTGTGTCCTGTGAATTCGATTCCTTTTCTGCCTTGCTTGCCTCTGTTCACTCGTTTCTAATGATCGAGCAAGAGCAGTGTGAATACGATCTCTTTCTTGCCTACCTTGTCTGTGCTCACTTGTTTCTGAAGATCTTTCTTCTCTTCTCCTTTTTGCTTGATTTGTAGATCGACCAATGACACTTCGCTCTGGTGGCATAATTGTGGGGTTAAATAAAACATATTTCTAATTATTTTCTTCAGTTGGAAATCAATAATATTATATTAATAATTTATTCTCGTATTAATAATTGCAAATTTTTTTGACTGCATTTTTGTATTTATTAGAATTTGCTGGCGAAAAATTGAACGTCAAACGCATTAATGTTGTTTTTTGTAAAACACAAAAACAACATTAAAGGAAACCCAATTTATGTTTTTAAAATATTTTAAATCTATTAAAGATTTTAATTTTTGTTTAAATACACGTGCAGAAATATCATGACGATCTGATGAAGAATTATATCGCGAGAATTAAATATCATTATGAAATGAATGATATTATGCTTGTTAATATACAATTGTTATGGTGATATTTTTGGGGTATTTGGTCGAAAGCACCTAGAACGCCAACTCTGATTTTTAAAAAAATTTACAAAAACCTTTCCGGGGATATACCTAAAAATTTCCCAAATTTTCACGGCGATTGGATGTATGGTTTTTGAGTCTATCGAGGACAGACACACATTCATTTATATATATATAGATGAATGTATTCCAAAAAGTAAAAAAAAGAATTTTATCGCTGTTGCTGTGTATGATGAAAATAGCTTTAAAAGAAAGATCAACGAAACCGCTAGGTTGTTGGGATTCACTAGACAAAAGTACCTAGATTCCCTAGACTTTTTATATTTTGCTTTGTACACATTCGACAAGGTTTTGAATGCATTCTTTTTTTTTCTTTTGTGGAAGGAACATGTTCTAAGTAACGAAAGTCAGATGTTTTTGTATTATAGTTGCTAATATCTCCTGCATTGCTGCCATCAACATCAAATAAATGCATGATAACTAATTCTCTAATTTAGCGGTATCCTCATCTTTTAATGATTTCGTTTTATTTGATTATCTATACTAATAAAAGAAAGAGTTTGTGTGTTTGTGTGTTTCAGCTGTTCCGGCGAAATTAAGCAACCCAAATGTATGAAACTTGGCATGTAGAAGATATAGGTCGTTATGCTATTAACCTCGAAGAGTTTTTTTCGAAATTCACTTTAGATTTTTTTAAAAATTCAATTTTTATGCGATTTTTTAGTTAAATGGAGATATGACGTCATCAGCCATGCCAAGTCATAACTTTGCGAAAATTAATGTTTCGAGCTGTTTTGGGGGGAATTTCAACACATTTTATAGTAAATATACTTATTTATGGTTGTATTTATTCGTTTTTTTAACTCTTAGTGGAGGAATTACAGTTGTTTTTCGAAAAAAATCATCCTAAGAAAATGTTTTTTCTAAATTTTATTTTTCCGATTGGCAAGACTAATTTGATAACAGTAGATAACGGAAGATGCATTGGTTTTCCAGTTAAGCCTATTATGTATTTTTTCAATAACTAAATTAAATTCGTTTAATGTACACTTTTGTTTTGCTTATATTTTGAATGATTATTCCGAACCAATTATGGGTTTAGATTTAATTTTGTTATTTTTTTTTCAGCTTAAAAATTTTTGATTTGTGTATAGTCGATTGTAATTTCTGTTTTGGTTTAAGGCAGCGTCACATTATTATTCTTTTTTCATTTTGACCTTTACATGTATTCATTTGATTCTTCTGTATTGTTTCTGGTTTTAGATTAAACTGTATCATTTATCTTCCAGAATTTCTTTTTTTTCTTGTGGTCAGAGGTTTCATGTTATAATTTTTTTTTACAGTAATTCTAAATTGAATTGGTTTAATATGCATTTTTATGGTTTTCAGTTGTTAATGTTGATTGTTTAGATTTTGTTTAGATGTTGTGTTTATACTATTTTAGGTTAAGTGCCACGTTTATTTTATGAACTACCATTAGAGGTAATTATTTTCAATTGTTAATGTTGATTAATATGTTGTTCTAAACAATGACGAGCTGTTGAATTTTAGGTATGATACATCCCCTTGCCAATTTGTCCCAAATGATGGTGATGGCTTCTGTCTCTTCAGTTCAATTTCTTATTTGTTGTCTGCAATCCAGTATTATTGTTTGACGGGGTGTTCATTTATTATCAACAACTGGAATAGATTTAAGGTATTTATACTTGATCATGAATTGAACAATTACTCATCTGGCGAAGCGTATAAAACTGCCATGTTGAACCCTAGGACTTACTGCTCCGCTTCTGAGTTACAGGCTGTCTGAACTCTGTTCTTTCGGTTTCCAGATTTTTCATAAGGGATATTCTCTTTGCTGTATTTTGGTGAGAATTTTCAAACTGTGTTAAAAACATGAGATTCAGTGGCAAAAACTTGGATACCTATGTGTTTGTTTCTTCTTATATTGAATCAAAATTTTTGAAAGCAACACTTGAGTCATCAGAAATTCTTAAGCTGGGAAAAAATGACTATATAAAATCTAAAACCAGAAACAGTACAGAAAAATCAAATGTATACATATAAAGGTCAAAATGAAAATAGAATAATAAACCTGACACAGCCTTAAATCAAAATAGGTATTACAATTGACTACATACAAAATATAAATCAAATTTTTAAGTTGAAAAGAAATGACAGAATTAAATCTAAACCCAGAAAAGGTTCGGAATAATCATACCAAAAATAAGGTAAAACAATGTATATTAAACTAATTTAGTTATATTGAAAAAAATATATAACATGTTTAGCTGGAAGACTGATGCATCTTCCTATCAGAATACAGTCTTAAAAAAATTAGTCAGATTTTGGTGGATATAGCATGATTTGCTTTGTGCCAATTAGGTTGTGGTGATGCTAATATGCAAGAATACAAAGGCTAATATAAATTTTATTTATGTATGAAGTTTTCTTTTTGTTAAACTGAAATTAGTGATGCTATCAATCTGCGGTTATATTTAGGCTATGTATAGCGTGAAACTAAGTCAGCATGCCCATTTGGTCAAAAAAACAAGTTTTTTTTTGTATTATCACAACCTATGATGGCATTATATGAAACGAAGCACATGGTTGCCAATTCAGTGCGGACAACACATAGGAAGTTATTGCTGTTGTCAACTTGAGTTATTAATAGAGTTGGCAATTGTTGCAATAATACATAAGTACCAAAAAATCTTCCTATGATATTTCAGTTCTTACATATTATTGCAACCTATTAGAGACATTACATGAAACGAAACACATGGTTGCCAATTTAATGCGTACAACACATGTGAAATCAGCGTTGCCAACTTGGCGAGTAATTTTGAACAGTGGCATTCGTCAATAAAATCTTAAGTTCCTACATTTCCTTCTGTTAAAAAAGGGTACTGTTTTTCCTGATACTAATGTATTAGTCACTACAGTCAAAGTGGCTCTTTTTTCACCAAAATTTGATTTTTTCCCATATAAGAATCTGTTATTTTGATATTGTGGTGCAAATTTTGCTGCAATGACGCCAATACATAAGTACCATTTTCCTTTATTGGCAGATTCCATGTTTTTTCATTGTAACAAAAAAAGTAGAAAAATGCAACTGAAGAAAATGACACTCAATTCAAACTAATTGAGATTAACAGATTGTTAATATTGTGATTTTAAGTTAGAATTTCTATTCAAGTATAAGATTTTGCTTATGGTAGTTTCATCAAATCTTTATTTGTTTAAAGTAGCTTTTGATTTGAATTAAAATTATAATTTCTATACTATATGTAAGGTTACTTTTACATTTATTTGTTTCTCTTATTTCAATTGAACTATTTGAACTATCCTTTTCTTGCGTATCATTGTTGGTACAGTAATTATGTGATACAAAGACTCAAAAAGTCTATTTTTCAGCCTAATAATAATTTGTGAGGCCTTTTGTAAACAGAATCTTCGATTATGATTACCTATTCATGACACAAATATCAAAGGGATTTTTTACAATCAATGAAACTACACCTTCCCTTCTCGCCAGAATTTTTTTTTGTCATGTCTATTTCTTCACACACAAAAAAAAAACATCTGTTAGAAAAATTATGGATGAACACGGAAATTATGGATGCGATTAAATGCTCATCAAAGTAATTTTCCTTCTGACAAATCTGTTCATATGCAGATTGTATATATACACATGCATTGTATACATTTTTTACATATAAATGTTGTATGCTTTACATATCGATGCCATTTTCTGTTGTTGAAGATAAATATTCATCCTTCCTAATAATAATTCCTTCATCAGCATATTCAATATTTTGTTCTATGTAGAGAATATTGCTTTAAATATAACAGAAAGAAAATGACACTGAATTCAAACTAATTGCTCTTAACATGTTGGTAATATCGTGAAGATAATGCTTCATATTTATGAGGAACGAGTATGTACCATGTTTTTTTTTTTGCGTGTCGCTGTTTTTTTGCTTTATGACCGATAAGAATTAATCTTTGTTTTAAATGAGAAAAAGTCATACATTTAACAAAAAGCTATTTGCTGAAACTATGATAAAGTGACCTTGAAATAATTCATATTTTTTTTGGAATTCCATTTGGACCAGATTTTTCGTCATAACTTAACTTTGCTTCTGGCAATCTTTCAAATCAGAAAACTGTATCAGGTGTGGTTGCAAAAATGTTTGCACAGATAAAGGATGCACCTTGGAAAGATTTTCTCCTATTTCCCTCTGGGTTTCTTTAAAATTCAGTGTTGAAATAATTTTACGTTGCATCTGATAATCTGTTCCTCATGTAGTTTCTTGGAGATCATATGCATATTTTATGTTATCATACTGTCCATATACAATATATTTTATTTTAATTATTACTATAGTTATTTATCATTGTATGTATACTCATTCTTTTGCTCTTTGCAATCAAATTACAATTTTTAATAGAAATATTGCAAAAAAGTATTGTTTTAAGAATGTGTTTTTTAACAATATGGTTTATTATTTGTTTCATTTAGTACTGTTGTTGGTTCTGGACTATTTCAACAGGGACCTGTTTTAGGTAGATTTTAATTTTAGTTCATACTAATTAAATTTTTTTAGTATTGAATTACATCTAATACTCTATATTAGATGTATTGCAGAGATGTTAGATAGTATTATATGAGGTATGGGTGCAATGCTAATTTAATGTTTTTTTCAGTTGAAGGCTTCCTAATATTTTTTTATTTATGATAGCATTTAGTGAATCAGTTTATCATCATTAATTTTTTCTTTCGGTTCATCTATTGCAGGTTGTTTCACCCATAGTTCCCATAGCAGAAACTTACAACTGCTATCACTTTTTCTTTAATAATTTTTATTTATATTTGCATTCATTCATATCTATTTACTCTTCAACTTGCTAATTTTCTCTCTTACATTGAAATATTTGTTTTTGTTAAATTATTATTTACTTTGAGGCAAAATTGCAATTTGTTTAAAATTATTTATGGTGAGAACATTCATTTGAAAAAAATATTTTTAATTTTTGGTTTTACTACTTTTTTCATACAGGGTTTATCCTCACTAAAAATATAATTGCTATAATAGATGAATTTATGTTTTTAACACTTAACCCGTGCGAAGAATGGGCATTTCAGCTAGTAAAACATATATGCGTTCCGCAGAAAGATTTTGAAGTAGGGTAGAGCGATTTTCTTGTATTAATGGATGGCTTTTCGGAGGTCTGCTAATTATTACTTGTGTGTGTGTGTGACTCCATTTTTATCACCTTAAAACTCTTTATTTCTATAATCGTGTTATAGCATTTTCCTATTGAGAATCATTACACAACTGCTAGGAAATCCGACATAACGTTTGACTATCGCCAAAGGAAGTTAGATGATCCCCTTGTAAAACCAAAAACGGCAAGATAATCTTTGTAAGTATTTTTATTGAAAAAAAACCATTACGAGGTAACTCGTAAGTGGCACTCAGCTCAAGAATTTTGTTCAGTGACACTAGCTACAAGTAATCTCGTAGTGTTCTTTTTTTTTTTTTTTTTTAAGATAAGAATCCCAGTACATGTCATTACAATATTATATCAGTAACTTAATATCATTACATTTTGTAAAAGTTTATGCTTTCTTTAAAATAAAACTGTGGCAACCGCAGCAAGACGCTCTAAATTTGCAGAGAAGGGGTTATCGGAAGATTATACGTTAACTAAATATTGCAGGCATTGAAACAGTATTTTTTATTATAGTAACTGAATTGAGAAAAGATATTAATAATAAGCAAATTCGATAACTATAAAGTTCAGTAAATCTCAGAAACAGTTCACTTTCTCATCAGTTATCTTTATCTCAAGGTAATTTACTCTCAGCTTAATACTAATACTATATGCAGTGCAGTTTAAATAGCCTATTATATATAAAGTATTTGTATTGAAATGTGTGATAAGGAGTAGAACCAGGAAACATCATAAAAATTATCAACTTTTACTTAATCCAATAGCAATATCTCAAGGGTATATGGCAATAGGGGCAAAGTGAATCTCGAATCTTAATTAATAATAATATATATTTACTTTACTCTTTTAAAAGTTGCTAAGAGGTACAGACAGGTAGCTTCAAATACTCTCTTCAAGTTATTATTTTCCCCTTAGAATCTTGCAAGGACATATCGTTACAATTACTTAACAATCCCCCCCCCACACATCGGATGCTTATAAAGAGCAATTCTATTTTACGATTGCTTCACAATTCCCAAATCAAGCAGTCATTAATGTTTAGTTTTTCCCAGAGTTCAACCTGCTATAATAAGACTCGTCGAAAATCTTTCTTCCCGAAAAAACACTTCAGTGGAATATAAGTAATATTTTTCTTTTCTTTAGCAAATATTTTGGAATCAATTTCATCATCGGGTAATTTTGACCACGCCTTTTTTAACCGAATACGTTAATGGAGGATTTTTATTGAATGACTTTGTTATATGATTTATTTTTGTCAGTTCCATACCTGTAACTCTTTATCAATTACATCGTTTTGAGGAATGTAGGGAAAGGGATGTGGCGGTTCATTTAAGATATTTAAATTCCTTGAATTCTTCCAACCATAACCGAAGGTGGCAAATAAAAGCGAGGCGAAAACTCAAAACTTTAGCCTGAGTAAGCAACCACTGATGAGGTGCTGATACTGCCGGATTACTGATGTTAAGGGTGCATTAGTACGGTATGATGCTCGTTATGCTGGGGCATTGAAAGGTCCGATAGTAGGTTGAAGAGAGTTCAAACCTCTTGGGGTGTTGTGGCGTCGGTTTCCACTTTTCGTCTCTTTAAAGTTGAAACCTGTCCCGCCTTCAAAAACGACGCGTGATGCAACATTACATCTATTTAGATGTAACCGGGATTACTATTCGGCCATTGGTCCTTGTCACCCCTTGTGTGGTAGGCTTTGAAGCTGGAGATCGTCATGGTAATTGCACCCGTCACTTCTTTGTTGGCTGGGTAAGGGGAGGAGAAAGGGTGAATTTCCCTAGAACATAAGCGTTAGATTATTCAGCTTCCTAAACTATGTATTCATCATCTGGCAAACTGCCTTGATAACGATATAAAACATTCTGTTTTTAATTTTTAAGTTTAGAATTGAATAAATTATTATTTGATTTTTAACGGCACTTTAATTATGTAATATTTAATAATTTTCTGATCTTCAATCTACCCAAATACCACAAGGATATCGCTTAACCTCTTATTTCTCGTTCGCGTCAAAATCTCGGGGTGAAATTTCTCCTTTTATTTCTCGCTCCCGTGATATTTACAGGCTGGAGTGTTAAAAAAACCTGTTAAAAAGATTAAAACTATGTATTTCTTTTGCCCGGAATCATGTTTATTTCTCAGCACGACAGTACCAGATCATTAGTAACGTGTTTAGAGATAGTTATTTTATTTTAAATTAGATATTAGCATAGTTAAACATATATATTAGCAATATGTTTTTTCAACCTTAACTCAGTTACTTAGTTCCACTCTTCGTGAATACATGTGTGGGATGCGTTATGTGATAAAATATTATATACATATAATTATATACATTTAATATTATATACATAATGAGGTTAGTTTGGAAATGAGGCGGATTCTACTTTAAATATAAAGAGATTTGAGAGTGATTCTGAAATAACTGATTGTTTTGAAGGTTCGGTTTGATGAACCTGAGAACATTGATGAAGAATCTGTATTGGCCTGTGATATTGGCCTTTTTATCTCATGCTTTGGAATTTATCTCATACAAATTTAATAATGTATTTTTACATTGTAAAAGTATAAGAAAATTATCCCTTTATGTTTAAAAGCACATGTTTTTTAATGTTTCCCTTTGTTGTAAGACCAACAATCAGTCATAATAAACTTAAATGTTATCTTTTCATAAAAAATTAATTTTGTTAGTTCGAGCTATAAATTTACACAGAATTTAAAAATAAGTATATATATTGAACATACATTTAGTTTTATATAATTTTCTTGAATAAAAAATAGGCACTTTTAGGACCGTTTTCTTCAAAGTTATGTGACCGTAAAAGACAATTTCTTGGCAGATCAAAAATATTTTTCACATACGAAAGAACATTTGTTCACATAGACATGTAGAGACAAATGTAAAAAGTAGAGTATATGCCGCAGTTTTCTTCAAACCACTAAATCTCTCTCCTTGAGAAAAAATTCAAAAAAATCCAGCATCCCAAAAATTCAAATATGAAAAAATTTTAGACTGCTTTCATTGTTTCGTTGAAGTTATATTCCAGATTCTATGTATTTCCTTAAATTGTACTTGACATAATTTTTAGCGCGTTTTTCACGTAGTGGAACAAAAGCGCTATTAGGACGCTAATTTCGTCTTCGTTCCATATTTTGTCGTACCTTTTTCTCAGCCAATAAGCAACCAATTGACCTCGGGCTTTCGGCATTGGGTCACATTTGTGCCCTAGATGAGCCGAATCATATTTAAATTTCCCCATAGTTTTCCCTACAAATTTTCCTGAATTTCGCTAGTTTATAACAAAATTTTGCATTATTGCAAAATACAACATGTGAAAAACGCGCTAAAATTACTTGGCCATGCCAATGATTGATATCTTGTTTAGATTTTATTTCAATAAGCTTTACCCCGAAATCACCAGCTTTAATCCTCACAAAAATGGTCAAGTTAGTAGCACGGTGTAGAGTGCCACTTAGAATTACACATCTGACCAGATTGGGCGTGCATGCCACAGGATTCCAGGGTCTGGTCTACACACAATGAGACTTTTATTTATAATATATTACTAAAAAAACATTTTTATGATATAAATGGTTTTTATATTAAATC
The DNA here is from genome assembly GCA_019973975.1 of Trichonephila clavata. NCBI lineage: Eukaryota > Metazoa > Arthropoda > Arachnida > Araneae > Nephilidae > Trichonephila > Trichonephila clavata. The sequence continues at coordinate 49,492 of BMAO01034886.1, forward strand.
AATCTAAAACTATTCTGTAAAGCAAATTAATCTTTGAATAAAAAAGTTCTGATTCCTCATACGTGACTTTTGTGCGTTTCATTAACATTGGAACAAACTGGACATGTTGAACTTAACGTATCATGTCACTTTAGCAAGGTTCAAAATAGGAAAAACAAAACAATGATTTAACAAAAAGCTCCGAACCTTCCATTTGCTTCCAACTGCGAAGTTAAGAATCAATTTTTCATTTAACATCATTAGAGATTACTTTGTGTCGGTGACAGGAACATGAGGCATTGAAGATTTAACCACAACGTTCAGAATTGTGTCAAATTGTGAACTATAAATTACACCCCTGATTTTGTGGTACGTAACACAACGGTGAAGAACAAAATTTACATTCAATATTTATATTTTATTTTACTATATTGAAGGAATGCTTATATTTATGTTGTTTATTTCTTGTTTTAATAAATACGTTTAAAAGGTGCATACCTTACAACTTTTAATTTATGTTGAAGGAATGGTTTTATTTCATTTTGTTTATTTTTTATGTTAATAAATATATTTAAATGAAACAAAAATATTTCCTATGTAGCACACCGAATTGTATTGGTAGATCGGTTTGGCATGCCAAGATATAAGGTTGCCGATCGCTGTTGTAGATTACCGCAAAGTTATATATCATGCATTAAGCCTAAAAAATCAAATGATTTAACTAATAAATATGCTTTAACTGTGAACTATTTACATTAATCAGTGGCTCCGTATTAAAAGCTGTTTAAGTATTAACCTGAGCCACATTATGATGGATTATGTAAATTTTTAAAAATATATGATCAAAAAAAAAAAAAGAATTCCTTCAACTGTTCATTTTTCAGGGAAACTCATTCTCGCTTATTGTAAAAGAAGTAATTAATCAATTTTGTCCATTCTCCATAAGCAAGGAAACATATCTTCGTCCTGTCTGCCGAAGGTCCACAGCTTGCTGAAGCACAGGAAATGAATCCTTAAAATGAATTCAATTAGGCTTTCAGTTCATCTAATTTTTACTCAACAGCAGTATTACAAATTACTCTGGGATTGTAAAACTTCGTTGCAGGACATCTTTCCCATCTAATATTTCATTCTCAATTTCATCACGTACCCTATCTACTCCTTTTTTTACTCACCCGTGTTCTGCTTCTTATAAAGCTACAATAAACTGCTGAATTAAAGAAGAACAGAAACATTTCGGTTTACCTCTTAAATATATATATGTAACTACTTAATACTTACTTAAAATTTTAATATTAAAATTTTTTTACTCTAAATATTTTTTTTTCTACATACCTTATTTCAAAACACTTCTCATCTCTCATTAAAGATTAAATATTTATTAGATTCAAATAAAATATTTTGCCATTTATTTGCAATAGCTAATTTTTCAATTAATTGGAAGATGAAAAATTATATATAATTAGCATAAAAAAAGGAGACATAATGTATCAGAATGGTTTTTAATAAGGTGCAAGTCTCTACTTCGACTTTCACATTGTAAAAAAATTAGATCTTTTTTCTTAAACCCTTTCGTTGGTGGAATTCGATATGTACAATTTATGCAAGCAGTACGATTGTGATGAAATGTACATTTAGTCCCATTTAATATAAGCTTAAATAGTATCAAATAATAATATAACGTAATTTGACATTGAACAGAGTCTTTAATCCTGGAAGCTTATTGTAAATTGTTCAATCTATACTATGTAAAGCTGCTTAAATCATTAGTGATTCTGTTATTTTTCGATTGAAGCATTATGTAGGTCCCTTCTTTGTGTCATTCTAATCATATCTGTAGTCGTTAGAGCCGTCAAGGTTAAATTTATTTTCATTAAAAGATATAGTTTGCACCTACTCTTCCTTTTAAGGCTTGACATTTTTAGCCTTTTGCTGTCGATGATATTTAAATAAAGTATTTTCTCTCTCTTACTTAAATTGATGTTACTTTTCAATAAAGTTTCAATGAATTAAATGTGTTTTTCTTTTTTAATTTTTATAAATTTCATATTGCTATTTGTTTTGATTCTCTTACAAACTGCAAGAAGTACAGGGTTTTTACCGAAACGATTCAAAATTTAGGGAGTTGATAAATGTTTTTTAGTTGATAGTTGAAAAATTTGTCGATAATCTAACTCATGGTCTCAAAATTGCTTTTTTTCAGTTTCTTTTATTTTGTGTGAAAAAATATTTAGAAAAACTTTCAGGAACCTCACGATTATTTTTCAGAACACCAGCAATCATAACAAATAAAAAATTTATCCCTTCTTACACAATTACCTCTGCAGTTACATTTCCTTTCATCAAATAGAATTATGAAACCAAGTTAAATAGGAGCTACTGTGGTTCAAAACTAATACAAAATGCTAAAGTATGGGTTTTAAAATAATTCTGAAATGATTCATAAGGGTTTTTTTCTCAAACAGTTTTATAATTGCTTAACCCTTTAAATGGTTTGAACGTACACCGTAAAGGTTACTGATAAATTGCTTCAACCGGTTTGAGAGTACGTTGTACGGGCACAAACATTTTCTTTTTTATCTCTTTGATTTAAGCATAATTTCCATTCTTGTATGGAATTTACTTAGTGCTAGTGTTTTGAAAAGGGGATGTCTATGCTCTAAAATACTTTTTATTGTGGTGAATGCAGGAATTTAGATCTTTGAAAGTTGTGTTTTACTGAATGTAATGTTTTTGCATTCATACAATCACAATTCTCCTTTTAGAAAAGATGGATAAAACAAACAATCAAAACATTTTCTTTTGAAAACATTAATTATATTTGGATACATATTCAGAACCGTCTACTTATTATATGGATTGTTTTTCAGATGAATCATTTCAATGATATTAGCGTTTTTTTTATAAGCTTTAAGGTGAAATATCGGTTAACACAAAATAATACAACGATCCTGACAAACTGTTATGTATTTTCAAGCATTTTTTTCTCATAACATGAAACATTAATCACTTAGCAGGAAAATATTTTTCTTCTAAGACTCGAACATCAAAATAGAAAAAGAAATAATACAGAGAAATTTTGTAATATGGAACTTAAATGACATCTACTGTAAAAAGGGAGAATTTAGACTTGATCCCACTGACCGAATTATTGAAAAAATCATTCAGACAAGACAATGAGCTATTTGATGCTTCAGAAGAAATTTAAATGGAAAGATAACCCAAGAATAGATGAGAAATTCCTATCCTCATTGCAATGTAATATTTTGTATCACTTTATAATTCAAATTGTACACATACACGCACACAAATTCCTTGGCTGTTTGAAAAAGTACTCGTAGGAAAATCTTTCTAAGGTATAAAAAACATTCTTCCTGGCATGTAGAATGTATTTACAAAAAAAAAAAAGTTTATGTGTTCCACAACTGTAAAATAAAAAATCGAGTAAAAACTTTAAGATCAAACATTTTTAAAAAAATGCCTCTAATTTTTAAATTTTATTAAGTATGGTGTTTATAATTATACACAATAAGAAATGAGTCTTTTAAACATTTTGGGGGAACGTTTAACTGGTTAAAGGGTTAACGTGACTATTTTAGTCCTCTTTGAAAATAAGTAGATTTTAATTAATTTATTTTTTTATTTTTAAGCTGTAATTAACACAGACAGCATTCCATTATCAATTTTACACATACACGTAAGAAATTACATATTATAACTTCTTTAAAAATGCACTACATCTTGACGTTATAATTTCTTCACGCACTGTGCGTATTATTTTTCTTACGACGCCATTTTTCTCACAAAGTTTTCTAACCAATAATACTTTCTCAAGAGGAGAAATATTAACAATAAAACTAAAATAAAAAAAAATTTGAAAAAGAGAAATAAAAATTTAAAAAAAAGAATGTTCTGAAAGAGTGAACAGCAAGTTTATACATATCCATTTCAATTTCAGTTGTCTTTTTTTTTGCATTTATTTCCTCAAATGTTATTTCCCTTATTGAAAATCCTTTTTATTCTAAAAAAAAGGGTAAAAAATCAAACAAAACAAAAAAAAATGCATTTTGAGAAATCAGAGTAAGGGTAAAAAAACACTCTTTCTGTTTTCGTTCGCCCCAGTGACATCAAATAAAGTAAATAGACCGTTAATATTCGAGAAATGAAAAGTTATTCTTATTTATATTTTTTTCTTTCCTTATTTCTGAGATTGAACTACGACATTGAATAAATCAATTTTTGTTTAACTGTAAAATAAGAAAAAGTGTGCTCTACATAGATTTAAAAATAGCAATCATACGAACCTATGAGCATCTAGTAAAGATAGTATTGAAAATATAGTAAATAGTTAAAAAAAAATTCTCATTTCCCTCACTGTAGTACTTTTGACCATTTTCCATGAGTATTAAATGGAATTTTTAAAAAATTAGTTTGAAAAAATATTTTTTTTTATTTCTCTTAATTATAAAGATATAATAATCTCTTCTTTTCTTTTGAAATGATTTTTTTTATGAACTGTTTGATTTTAACACATTAATATTACATTAATATTATGGCTATTACGACTGCACAGTACCCTTTTTTTAAAAATATTTTTTTATGTGAACAAGATAAATATATAGAGCGAAAGAGTGAGCTATTAGTACGAATTGAAAAAAAAAAGATTCATATCACAAAACAAATATTCATTTTTACTAAATAGATAAAATCAGCAATAAAAATATTATATATATCTTAAGAGAGAGACTATAAGGGCTTAGAAAATAAAGAATTTTTATCTATTGGTTCGGCAGACAACTATTCATTCTCAGTAGCTCACACATGGACGGTCTTTAGGCAGAAAAGTTTTACAATTATTCGAAAAGTATAACAAATATTGGATTTGAATATTTAGAACAAGTGGTAATGAATGACTCGAAGTAACGTATCTTCCCTAAATATGTCACGTGCTTACACACGCCCTTTGCTATAATGATTAAAAGGGGGTGGTCAGTCATTAGAAGATCATGAACATTTCTACAGAATTCTAATATTGTGGAAACGGTGGGTGTGCTAACGAATTCTTGGAAGTGTAATTACATAAGCGGAATACTTTAAACGAAAGTTATTTTCAATTATCAGGTCAAGTTACCTTTGTTTTGAAAGTCACTGAATTCTGTAATGATGCTTCCTATTTTTATTCAGAGGGAGTTAGAGTGCTAATAACGTTCCACTGTAAAGTGACACGAGGGCTAGTTAGTGGTGATGAAACTCGTAATTTTAAATCTTGGTCAAGTTACGAGGGCGAGACCGAGGTGACATGGCACCTCCCTCTCTTAACTACCACACCAGATTAACGGGAGGGAATTGAGCCTCAGCAGATTTAATATGTATCCGACCTCTCTACATGGCGCGTCTTCAGTGGTATTTTTACTGACCAGAAGATACGAAACATGACTGAGTTAATGTAAGAGGATCTGAAAAGGATTCAATCAACTTTATTCCCTCTCGAATCAGCCTCAAACCATTATGTATCATAAAAATCGTTCTTTACTCCAAGATGGATATTTATGTTTCCTTTTTTTAGCATGAATGTGTAACGTCGTGAAGGTCAAAATTATAATAATTCACTTTATTTGCGTGTTGTTTTTTGATATATTTTTTATATTAATGTCAAAACAAATACCTATGAACATTTAAAAAGACCCATGCGTATGAGTAGGTCATTACATTTAACGTGTATGAAATAAATGCGTAAATCATTTCCATAACCAATGCACGGGTAATGAATTAGAAAGGGGATCTTTATATAATTTCTGTCTCTTACATTAAGCCAATTTGGGCAACGCAAACCTACAAAAGGAAAACATCTAAGAAGTCAGTATAATACATATAAGCGAAAAAGCTTACGAGGTAAGATTCCACGGTAATTTAAACCTTTATCACTCACTTTTAAAACGTAATGCAAATGGAGAAACTTTGTAGTAAAAATAATTTTATGGAAGGAAAGGATTAGATCAAATGTTTAACTAATTTAATTAGTTTTAGAAGACAGACACTCGTACAATATTTGTAGAGAACTAAAATAACTACTTTTGAAATATTCATTAAATATTATGTACTAAAATATTAGAATTCCATTCTATCTCTGTTGGAGAAATATTACAAACTAAACCTTGGTTACGAATATAATATGTGTTCAGCTAATTGTTTTGAATATAAAAAAACAAGTTACTTCCTTTGTCTAAGTCCTTGTCATTCTTAAATTCCTTATCTTCTGTTCTACAAAATGTTCTAAGACACTTTCATAAGTTTTCATCGTTTCTTTAGGGCTAGTAAATATTTACTTCATTGCTTTCTATTATTAATAAAATGATATGTATACCTAAAAAGTAACGTTCTTCATCTCAGATCTGTAACTTAATTTTTATTCTCGAAACATTTTTTTTAAATATATTGTTACGTAGATCGGGGTTCGACGATTTTATGCAAATCAGTCCCAAAGAGAAAGACAGTTTTTCAGGAGCGATGGTTATTTATTGTCGAAAAACAGCCCTTGAAATACAGCAGCTATATTCGCAGGATAAATCTCAATAGGCCTTCACACTTTCTATGGCATTCAAACACAACTGTCAGTGTCTAAAATATAAGTATGTAAACGTTTATTCACACAAGCACTCGCTCTTCCTACTCAACAGCCGCAGTATCAACTAATCACAATGAAATCAATACTACTCTTCAACGATCAAAACAAAACAAACTCAGTTTCGGTGAGCGACTCACTACTTTTTAAGCCCGAAAAAACCTTTCTAGAAAAATCCGCTTGTGTCATTGTTCATGACAGTAGTAGATTTTTCCACTAATTTGCAGAAAAATCTATAGGGTCGGGAACCTGGTGACAAAAATGATCACCAAAATGGTCGCCAAGAATAATGTCAACTTGGTTCTATCGCCAAGATTTCGCCAAATTCCATTGAATCGCCATTATAATGTCAGGAAAGGCGTTGCTTGAGAATATTAGAATTTTAAACTTAAAATAAGTACAACATAGAGTAATATAATACATCCAAATATAAATTTTTTACACTATTTTTTAAAAAGAATTTTTCATACGAAATTCGTAACAATATTTTAATCAACTTGTAGAACTAATCTCTGATTAAAACTATTGTACAAATGCATCACACACACACCATACAATGTCGTGATTCATGATTAACTAAATTTATGCAATAAAATTCAGTTTAGGTTTCCTATCTCTAATTCATTTATGATGGGGCACTTATGTTCAAATACACATTTTTCTTAAAAATAAAAGAATCATCACAAGTGGAGTTTTCGCTTACTCATTTTTCCTTTGTAGTAAATTAAGTCTTCAATTACAATCTCATACCCTTAAAAGAGAAAATCAGATGTTTGCCACAAAATATGTAAGTTGAAAAAGATACGAGTTTGAAACTTGGCATTAATGCACAACTTTGGAAAGTCGCCCAAACGTTATTTCAAACATCCAAATTTCTCTCTTTAAACGAAATCTAGTAACAGATTAAAAATTCAATAAGATTGATTAGTTTACATTCAAAAGGGTAACAAATTATTTATTTTCCTCCCAGATATTAAAAGCAGCAGATTTAAGAATCTTAGCTAAATTTCTTGTTAATTTATATGTCATTTAGAGAAAGGATTGCATCTTAAAGTCATCATTTGGAGCCATGGCATATTGAAGGCATCAACTGCCATGCGGAAGAAAATATCTTCTAACCTCAATAGAATACTTGGATTTTACTCTCGTCTCATGCATTAATTGATTGTTTAAACGTCATAATAGAAAACATGTAAGGTAGAGAAATTTAATATTAACATATGTTTGAAGATAATTCTCAAATGCATGCCGTAAGCATTTGAGTCAAATAGAATCACACATGTTGCATTTAACCTTTTATCTAAAGCATTACAATTTACTGCAAATTTTTTCCGTGCAATATTTTTGTTTTAAATCACTATATTAAAAATTAGAGTATCAATAAATACTCAACGTAGGGAAATTTAATCCCCGTGAGCTTATCAATTGGTACTTTGAAGTACCATCAGTACACAGAGGTTTAAGGTGTTCTCACTATACAAAAGGATCGTTTGACTTTTTTAACTGAGCTTTAACTCTTAAAGATGCTAAATAACCAGAAAACACTAATATTTTATAGCACAAAATACTTATTTTTGAAAATTATAAAATTTTTAAATTTATTTAATTGTTTTCATACATTAAAACAGGTTTTACTCATAATTTGTTGATATCCAAAGAAGAAGTTTTTCTTTTCAGTAATACACAAAAATGAACTACACTTTGTGCATTTTGAATGAAGTTTCGATTTAATGTTTTTTTAAGAACTGCATCTTGGAGTAGGAAACACTGTTTTTCTGTCATTTGAATAATCATCTGTTAGTGCATCACGGCTTTATATATATATATATATATATATATATATATATATATATATATATATATATATATATATATATATAAGATAATAGTTTCTTTAGTAAATCCAAAACCTCTTGAAGACTGGGCTTTTTTTTCCAGACACTCTAAGAAAAGAAATAATAATAATAAAAATAGCATCTTTAAAACATGCTGTCGTTAAATCTCAGTTGCTCATAAATAAATTGAAATGTTGGTAATGTTTGAATAAATTATAGATATTTCATTTAATTGAGGGGAAAAAAGAAGCTCAGATCCAAAGCTCATTTTTTTAAAAGCGTTAAAGTGAAAAAAGAAAAATAAATAAGTTAAGATAAAAGAAATGCAGAAAGAGTATAACTAACTCTATTGCACTACAGTTATCACGCTACAACACAACAAAAAGCAATAACAAGCTACACATACGAAAGAAAGTATAAGTTCTTGTTCTAACATCCAGTGTACTGTCAGTACTTATAAGTACCGCAAAGTTAATCAACTGTAAAATTAATTATATACCATGTTTAGTTAAAAATAAATAGTCAAATCGTTTACTAAGGTCTTTACTAACATAAAAAAAATAAGTCACTTACCCTTCGACATTAAAATTTTTTTTCGGAACAAAAATCACAATCTTCGCAATCCGACCCAAATGTCAGTTTAAAATGCAATGCCTGTTTTTAAACTGTTTGCCTTCCCCTCCAAAATACTCAACTAAAACATATTTCATGTGTTCATTTATTTTCACAAATTTACTTTCGCTATCAGGATTAATATACATTATTTCAGTAAGTTCTTTCCTTGTTTGATCAGTTTCAACTTCCTTCAATAGGGATCACAAATACACATTTCTTTTTTAACATTCTGCTCATTTACGTTTATAAACCATAATAAGTCTTAATTTATAGCAATCAAAACCATTAACTCGTTCACAGGGTTAAAATGTAGCATATTCATAAAACATATTTTGGAACAAAAGTAGTTGCGTGGGTAACTCAGTCAAAACAAGTACCATAAGATTTGTAAAAAAGCTTTTGCCACTCTCAAAAAAAGAGGGAGAAATGTGACAAATACATTTTAGTTCCCATGAAGATTGTCATATAGGTCAATGCTATTAAGGTCCTTGATAACAAATAAACAGTTTTCACAGTGATAAAGATTTTGTAAGCCTGAGGTGATGCGACAGCTCCCTGGTTAAAAATTCTTTGATTAGTAAAATTTTTAGCTTTGATTTTCAAACGGATCCACTAGTAATTTATTTGAAATTATTGGAATTTCGATTAAAATTTTTATGGAAGTAGAGCGATCAAAGAATTTTAAGTTTTGCATTATATATTTTTCTTCTTAATAGTTATAAATACTGCTATATAAAAAAAGACTACGTGATCATAACATATGAGTTTTCTAAAAGATGCATGAAATGCTACAAAGTTTCATTAAACAAGAAAATAATTTTGGCCGTTTTCGAAAATTCATCATTAAGAAGCAATTTGTCACATATTTTGTTACTTTTATAGAAATAAATTTTTAAAACATCGCAGCTTTAATTTTTTTTAAATTTCTTTTACATATTTTAATGATTCTTTATTTATTTATTTATTTTTTTTTTTGCTTCTTATGCAGTTCTCAAAACATTTTAAGTGTACTGTATTTGAATGAATGCACTGATAATAAAAGTATTTTAGGAGAAAGAAAAATATTTAGAACATTTCAAATAATATAATGCATGCTTACTAATGCCCTTTTTAATAATAAGATAACAGCCAATACCTCTCTTAAAATCCATATTTTATAGAGCTCTAAAAAAGGTTCATAGCTTGTTATCATCATATTAAAATAGTCTCAGAGTGAATATATAACTTAAGAAAATAATTAACTTTCATGTGTTTATTTTAGAATAACGTAAAGTATAATAAAATACCTCTTTAAATGAATTGTTTATTACTTAAGATCTTAAATCAGAAAATATCGTAGCAAAAAACCAATAAAAATTACTTAATAGTTATTTAAATTTCCTCTTATACTCATTTTATGTCCATATTAAGTGTAAAGATAATGAACGCTTTAATTCTTTCTTTATTAAAAGTAACATTATCATGATATTAAATCGTAAAATAAGGTGCTTAAAAAGTTATTTGCTTTGCTTTGTTGAAAGGTTATTGCTAATGTAGTATTTTCTTCGGTAAAGTGATCTTGCATCATTCCATTGCAACACGTGCGATTGCATTTGTGATTTGAATGAAAGAACTGTTTTAGTTACGTGGAAATAATTTTTTATTTCGAATAATTTTTTCTGCCATTTCTTTAAAAATATTACAATAAAATTTTATTTGCACATTTTTAAAAATATATTAAAACAGTCTCAATGCAGTCACATTTTTCGAGAACTTTTCATGCGCGTTCCATACTCTTTTTTAAATCAACAAATTTTAAACAATAGTTGTAATTTTTTTTAACTTTCACTTGACTTTAATTATCAAGAAAAAAATCACTTGCTTATTTATAATTGATTTACATAGAAATTAATGGTTTATAAATACAAAAACAGATTTATTTTTATGACATTTTATTTAGAGAAAACTGTGTTCTCAGGAAAATCAATACAAATAATAATAATAATAATAATAATTTGCCAGATATAAACCCAAATGAATGCAAAAATGAAAATATTGTAACCTTCAAAGAGTTTTCTCACCGTATGGATACCAAAAGTCCAATTTTAGAAATAAATTGGATCTACCCATACAGTGCAAAAAAATTAATTTACTGTACGCAGTTTTGACAAACTATCCAAGTTAAAACAAAGGCACGAAGTTCAAAATCAGTTTAAAAGTTATTTTTAGTTCAATCACATATGACAGTGGTCTTCAAACTTTTTTAACTTATGGAACCCCTAGCATCTGAAGCTGTTACTGTAGAACCCCTAGAACTAGAAAGTGTTTTCGTAGAACCCCATTCCCCGCACATACTTAGAAGAATATGTCCCAAAATAATATTTTTAAGTAAATCAACATGTTATATGGTAGGTATTTTATGTAAGTGCAATTAAAAAAGTATTGCATTTATTATTTAAAAATTATAATTTATTTTTAATATAGTTTACTCATTAGTAATATCAATTTATAATCCAAATGCCATCTATCCGTGCATTATATTTAGTAACTGGGATAAGTGCTTGTTTTTTAACACGCTTTTATACAAGTTCACTTGCATTTAACGGAATCTTAGAACTCAATTTTTACCCACTTTAAAAGATCGGCTTAGTTCGAATTTTTTTTCACTCGAATATTCATTCAGCTGTGCAACTCATGCGGTTCCAGTTTATATTTTCATTTATGATTTTACGTTCATATTTTTATAACCTAATTCTATATTTAAAATAAAAACTTATTTTAGAAAATTTTTTTGTATATTTAATTTTAAAATGTAGGTTAATTATGTAGATTTGAAATATGTAATAAAACCATACGCAATTTTTGAACCTGCTTTAAAAAATAATTATGCTGCGAGAGGTTTAAAATTAACGTGTACGAAGTTTAATACTTAACCAGATAATTTGTACTGTATATGATTAAGTTTATATTGTAGCTCTAGCGTGCGTCGAAGTACATAATTATTTGATTCAATACATTGTTATTGTATGGAAGGGGAGCACAATGAAAGTTATAATTGAAAATTGAGTCGCAAGTATTGAAAGTTTGAGAAGTAATGTAGTTTTAAAGGCAATTTGTTGCAACAATTTCGAGAGACCCTTCACTAGTTTTTTTAGGGTGGAACTATCGTAGGAGAAACTATCGTACTTCAGATTGTTAAAAATAATTCTGTCGTAACTGGAACAGAAATGTTCACCGCTACGACACAAAAAAGCCTTAATTATGCAGATCTTTATACAAGACGACTATTTGTATATCCTCCTGATATATAAACAAAGATGTGTTCCTTTTCGTTCAGCAAGAAAACACGTTCCTTGGACCTAACTATAAGTTGTTTCTGTATTCCTCACAGATTAGTCCTGATTCACGCTGGGGATGGATTAAGGCAACTACTGAACTGGAGGGATCAACTCACTTAATACAACCAATACAGCATTGTTGAAATTTACGCTTACAGAAGTAGTGGAATCATGGTTTGACCTAGTATCTGTCTTGATGGTCGCACTTACTTGCGTGTGTTTCATGGAAGATTTCTGATTGGTGTCAGATTTCGGAACGAGATCCTTGATCGAAGTGTCCACCCAAATGCTGTCGCTATTAGTCAGTAATTCATTCTGCTGTTTAATAACTCACCGATCTGAGATTAGTGAGGGTTAAGAATAAAGGTTTGAAGCGAGGGGGTCCCAAGCTGAATTTTCTCATCTGAATCCAATGGAATATATACTGATGAAATAAATTATAAGAATTTGCCTATTTTATTGAATTTTCATGAACAGAACTGAACTGAATGAAAAACCACTGCTTCTAGATAAAAATGGAAATCTTGAACGGCAAATACGTAAGCGTACAAGTGTGTGTAGGCGGAGCTAGCAGAAAAACAGGCTTTATAAACGCGTGTAAGTTCAGACGTATTTTGGTCGCGAGCACACATCGGCGTATTTTTTGTTATTTTGAAGCAATTGCTTCAATTCATATTGTAACAGCAAAAATGAGTAACTACTTGGAATGAGGTGGCGAATTGTACGGAGGCTGGTAGCAGGCCAATGTACAAATCTGGATTTACAATCTGGATTTGTAACGCCCAGCGTTGTACGTAACTTATAGAAGCAGTTCCAGGATACATGATCCATTGAGAGAAAGTCTGGACAAGGTCGTCCAAGAGCCCCGACGGCCAGAAAAGATCGCCATTTGTCGATTATAGTGAGGCGTAACAGAGAGGCTACAGCTTCTCAGCTCTCTCGTAACTTGTATGCAACCACATGAACCCCTGTATCAAGGGTGACTGTTTCAAAAAGATTTCATGAGAGAGGACTGTTTGTCCGAAGACCTGCTGTTTGCGCCCGGCTCACGTCTACGAACAGGAGAGTTCGTTTAGCATGGTGCATACAACAATGAGATTGGAATATGGATCAATGGGTGACTTTTCTGTTCATCGATGAGTCCCGTTTCAGCTTAAACAACGATTCTAGCCGTACGTTCATATGAACAGAATCAGGGATCTGCTAACTACCCTCCAATGTCCACGAAATCGATACTTATGGTGGAGGTGGTTTAATGGTATTGTCAGGCAACATGTTGGATGGCCGTAAACCTCTCCATATCTCTGAAAGAAGCTCTGTGACTGACGTTAGGTATAGGGTGAGGTCTTGGAGTCCTATGTTTGAATTTTCAGGGGTGTATGCGGCCCCTAGTTCATTTTAGTGGACGCTAACGTGAGACCACATAGAGCTCTTCTGGTTGACGAATTTCTAGACAGTGAAGATATTCGCTGTAAGGAATGGCCAGCAAGGTCTCCAGATCCCTCTATAGAGCATGTCTGGGACGCTCTGGGAAGGGCAATTGCAACTAGCACCCCCCCCCCTTCGAGAACCATCCAGGAAATAAAAACAGCATTGCTAAACGAGTGGGACCAATTATCTCAAGAACTGATAAACTGCCTTATTTCAAGTATGCAATCACATTGCGAGGCCTGTATAGCTGTAAGAGGAATATTTTATATTGATATAATACAAAATTTTACGTTGATGCAATACAAAATAAATAACCAATCGTTGAATGGTTATTTGTTTTGTATTGTATCAATGTATGTACACGTAAAATTTCATTAAAATCGGTCCTTTAGATCTAGAAATAATCGATCAATTCAGCCAATTATTTTTATTTCTTACACCAGTGCATTAAGGACTATTTTAGTAGTCATATTGCTGCATAAGTCCTCTTCCAAGGTCGTCAAGTTGGAATAGAATTTACTTTGTATCTAGTTTCGCTTTTCATTTCGGTATCCGACAACCTGATTGGCAGAATGTGAGGTCGATGCATTGTAATAGGGATTGGACTCATTCCTTCTTAAAACCCTTTTCATACAAGATTTTTTAAATTTTTTTTTTTGTAAAAGCTGTTTTGCTTAAACAGTAAATTATTTAATTTAAGAAATAAACTTGTTTAAAGCACAATTCTACAAATCTGGTGTTTTTGTTTGTTGTTGTTGTTCCATTTACTTCACAACAAAGCTGTGCTTTAACTTTAAGAGGCTAGTGTATATGTCAATACCTATCTACCTTCTTTTCAAAAAAAAAAAAGTTATGTGAGGAGGTAAAATAGGGTAAAGGACTGAAAAGAATCAAATGTATGCTATTAAATAATAATATAACAATTGACCAATGCATAAAACGAAATAAATAAAGAAAAGGAACATATATATAATAAGTAAAATTAAATTCAAGCACAAGAATGATTAATCAATTAAAACTCTTTTAAATAAAATTTGGTTTTTTTACAAAAAGCTTGAACATTAATATCGATTTAATTTCATTTTCAGGTTATTTGTTTTATCCTTGAAACAGTTTATAACAAAGAAGAGCAGATGTTATAAAAGAGTTACATTTCACCTGCGATTCAAAAGTGGAAAAAGACAATAACGATCAAAAAAGATTTTTTTTTTTCAAATAAAGTTTGAAATTTCTGCCTGTAAATAGGAATAGTGAGATTTAAAAACTCCAGATGTTTTTTTTTTGTACGTCTGGCAAAAACAAAGACGGGAAATCATTAAATGATGGTGAATTTAAGAAAAAGAGTAAACGATAATAAAAAAAATACGTATTTATTACGATTTCACATTTTTTTTTTTTTTTACAGAATGAATTGAACCAATAAAGTTTCCTTAATTTATATAAGCGTTATGATTTTATTCTTAAAAGTAAATATAAATTTCAATTAATATTTCACGAATTTAATCCTTTCTTGAGACAGATGTTTTCTTTCAGAACTCGATTGTGTTGATTTAAAATTATTCTTCAGAAAATGTAAATCAAGAATTGCCCTCGAATTAAAGGAAATATCTCAAAGTGAAATTAGAGGTACATTTGAAATTTAACTATTAAAGCAAACTCAGAGTCGGGAGATGTAAAGATATAAAGTTAATATGCTACAATATAAAATTACTTGGATTTCAGCATTCCCATGGGGTCGATGGGGTATTTTGGTAAAAAATTATGAGTTTTAACCTAAAGCCTTAAGCAGTTCTAAAAAACGTGTTAAGGAAAAGGGTAATTTATAAATCTACCATAAAAACGTTTTCACTAAAAGAAAAAGTAAATGACATCTTATAGGTATATATATGCTTTAGGGAAAAAATACATACGTCTTCAGAATTAAAAGTGAATTATTTTCCAGGATTTCTTTGGAGATAGAAATTTCCTTTGGCATTTTTTCAATGAATGGAAGATTTGTGAGGTATAAAAAAATGAGTTTTTCTCTTTGAATTAATTAAGATGTCTTCACTTGAGTGCTCCTTTAATTTTTCATTCTGAGAGTAAAAAGATAATTTAATTTTGTATGTCTGGCTAAAGGATTTAAAAATCTGTATCACTAATAAAAGACTTACATATAGGAGCTTCTGTAATTAACTACATTTCAGCTCAAAGTCCAATTTAGAATTTCAAGAAAGGATAAAAGTATTTGCACAGTAAAGTTTCAAGGAATAAGAGTTGTGTTGTTCTCTTTACTAGCCCAAGAGTTTCCAGTGACGGTCCATTCTTTTTCATATTTCCCTCAAACGACAAAAATGTAATTCGAAATGTCCTTTCCCTTACTTTCGCATCATATCACCAGATATCGTGTGAATCATTTTGGTTTAATATTTATTAGTAGCCATTCGACAAATTAACCGCGGTATTAGAAAGATATTTATTTTTGCTTTTTATTTCGAAGAATTAAACCTGCTTGCTTTATTTACTCATCTAACCTTTTTATCAAGACATTTCTAAGACAATTCTGATTTCAGGCAATGCAAAACTTCATTGAATACTGAAATATTATTTATAATATTTGGATGCTTAGAAAGCAGAGATGAAAATAGTAAATAAGAGCACAGTAAGGAAATATATGTATTGATATTAAACCCTTAACTGCTGATTCAAAGTTACGCGATTTACTCTGCAGTGACACAGTTTTACACATAGGCATGCGTATGTGTTGTATTGGGTTGGGGTGGCTTATAAAATACAAAACAAAGTAAAATTGATCTCTGAAATAAGTATCGTAAAATCCGGCGTTTAACGTACACTTTCAACACCACACACACAAAAATGATTGAAATTTATGGATGAGCGTTATACTCTTGATTTAAAATGATAGCTTCAAAAATAAAAAAGAGAGATAAGCATAAAAAAGAATTAGATTTGTACATAATTGGGAATGTTGTTTATTTAAAAGAAATGGCACACCTTTTAAACTTAAAAGTATTCTAGTCCTAGAAGTATACTATTTTTTCAAGAGCTTGGGTTAACACCTAGAATAAATGACTTCAAAACATAATAGCATTGCACACATACAATTCGAACTCCTTCGTAAAAAAAGAGGGTACGCGTTATGTATGCCTAAGAATGACAAAAAAGCAGCTTGAAACTATGGGTGCGTGTTGTATACCAGATTTTAGGGTAAAATCTTCACAAACACGCTCTGTCACGTTCATTTCACTGCATTCCAAAGCCTTCGGAAAAGTTAAACCGATAGCAGCGCAAAAAAAACCCAAATTTTAAAGTGGAGAGACGTATATATACAGTGGTGGCAAAAAGTCCTGAACGCACTCATTCTTTAGCGTTATTTTTGTGTTTGACTTCATTTTTCGTTGTGAAATTATCGCACTATCTTAAATATTGTTATTGATTTTAATGTATTTTTCTATGCTGATTTCAAATCTACTACTAGTTTCTTGATGACTAAAATATTTTTTGTAGTAAAGCTGCCTGGACACAATAATGTGAAATATGTGCAGAATAAAACAATATAGAATAACATATGCAAAGAAAAATAACACGAAAATTGACAAATACGGTATATTTATTATGCATTTTGAAAATTACATTGTTGTCACATGTTAGAAAATCAATATTTTATGGGCCAGCCGTTTGCTTTAATTACGGCTCTACATCTTTTTGGCATGGAATGCACCAATTTCAAAAGAAGATCTTTCGTGACAATAGGGTTGAAGGAAAATATTAAAGCTGCTAAAGTACCATGTGGACTTTCTACTGTTGTGAGAACTTTGAAAAGATTTTCTGAAACAAATTTTATTGCGGACAGGGGGCGATCAGGACGACCAAGAGAAACATCTTTACGTGAAGACAGGTTATTGCACAGAATTTCACTTTCAAACAGAAAGCTTAATTCCTCGCAAATTTTGAAACTATGGACTTTGACATCAAATGTGAGTTTGTGCCCAAGAACTGTTAGAGGAAGACTGCTGGAAATTGGGTTACGAGGCTGTAAAGCGTGCCCAAAACCATTACTGACTGAATTTCAACGCAAGAGGAGATTGACGTGTGCAAGGGAACATTCATTATGGACTATTAAAGACTGGGAAAAGGTAATATTTAGTGACGAGGAGTGAGTTTTGTATTTCTAGCAACCAAAGTACTGCCTATGTAAGATGACGCACTCATGAGGAATTCAGCCCTCAGTGTCTGAAGCCCACAGTAAAGTCCCCGACAAAAGTGATGGTATGGGGTTGCATGTCTTCTCATGGTGTTGGAAGACTTCACATCGTTAGCGGAACAGTGAAAGCCATGGACTACATTGAAATACTACAAAATAAATTGCTACCAACTGCGAGAGATCTTTTTGGGAATCAGTCAAGAATTTTTCAGGACGATAACGCCCCTTTTCATCGTGCAAAAGTAGTCCAGAAATGGTTGAAAGACCATACTGTGAATAGAATGAACTGGCCAGGACAGTCTCCCGACCTTAATCCGATAGAGAACTTATAGTTACAAATTGGTTATGGGAAATTTCAAAGAAAAAACCTTCAAACAAACGTGAATTAATTGAAGTTTTAATATTTTCCTTCAACCATATTGTCACGAAAGATCTCCTTTTGAAATCGGTGCATTCCATGCCAAAAAGATGTAGAGCCGTAATTAAAGCAAACGGCTGCCCATAAAATATTGATTTTCTAACATGTGACAACAATGTAATTTTCAAAATGTTTATATTAAATATAACGTATTTGTCAATTTTCGTGTTATTTTTCTTTGCATATTAGGTTATTCTATATTGTTTTATTCTGCACATATTTCACATTATTGTGTCCAGGCAGCTTTACTACAAAAAATATCTTAGTCATCAAGAAACTAGTAGTAGATTAAAAATCAGCATAAAAAAATACATTAAAACCAATAACAATATTTAAGATAGTGCGATAATTTCACAACGAAAAATGAAGTCAAACACAAAAATTACGCTAAAAAATGAATGTGTTCAGGACTTTTTGCCACGTTGCATAAAATGACATATATTTACTTCAAGAGCACTTTTTGGAAATGTTGAGTGAGGCTATACGACGGTAGTTAAGAAAAACAGATGAGAAAATTGTAAAACAGGTGTCATATTTTACCCTATGAGTTATGCATAAAAAGAGTATGAAAAAATGAAACTGTTATGATTTTAGTGTGCTCTTCCTTTCAGTGTATATATATATTTTTTTACTTTCAAGTCTTACAGTCGATATCACACTAAAATAATAAATAAAAAGAGAAGAATGTATCGTATTCCCATTTTTTAAACAGATTTTAATGTAGCAAATTTCGTAAATACTTCTTCACCTATCTAAAGACTCCTTTGAAAATATGTATGAAAAAAAGAAGCAGGAAAAAAGGGGCATCCTTCCGAAATGCTTCCTTAGAAATCAGAAAATGGGGAAGAACACTATCACTTCTTTACGCACCGCTGATGGGCAATGGAGGAGCTAGACCGTTAAGACTCGAAAGAAGAAACGGCGAAGATGATAATGCAGTTTTTTTCCCTCACATTTCCGTTTCCTTAAATAGGAATTACGCAAAAAAATAGGGTTATTCGCACTTGCACGGCGATGCATAAGTAAATAAATTTCTAATACGAGTATGGCAAATAAAGAGATTCTTACGCTCCCGAAATACTAAGTAAGAATTGAAGAGTAAACAATTTACATATGCGGAGTAATAAAATTACATTGTGTGTGTGCGTTAAGTAATTAGTAATAAGATAAAATTGTCTTGATAAATGTGGTCATATATACTGTTTTAACAACCAATTGACAATTGTTTTAGCTACCGGTAAATTATGCATGATCCTTTTTCAAATTCCTGCTTTTACGAATAAAAAGCTTAGTTTCCAAAATACGCTTGAGTGCAAATTTAAGGAGTTTGTTGCAGTTGTGGAGTGGCTGCCGTCACGAGAGGACACTGGAAAGTTGATGAGCCGACAGATCACCGGACGAAGACATGAAGAAAAATGGAAGAGAGAAGAGACATGAAGTGAAGAAGGTGGTCCCACGAGAAGTCGGCACTCTTTACTTAATCCGTCTTCAAGTGAGGTAGTTCAGTAAATAACTCCGCTATCCAGACTTTGTCCGCGACCATGCAGAAATTAAACTCTATCAACAATTAAACTTAATTTTTAGTAACTACAGGGTGTCCGAGCGTAATGGATCCTAAAGTTATTGCTTGTTATTAGGGAACTTTCCATCAGAATGTAATACACTGTCCATCTGTGGAATGGAAACCCATCCGAGATTTTTTGGGTCTGGTTCATTAGGCCGCACGTGAACGCATTTTTCGGTAATCGCAGACGATAAACTTTTTTCACTGACTTCATCAGTAAAGATGTGGATCCGAAGAAAAT
This sequence comes from Trichonephila clavata, assembly GCA_019973975.1. Taxonomy (NCBI): domain Eukaryota; kingdom Metazoa; phylum Arthropoda; class Arachnida; order Araneae; family Nephilidae; genus Trichonephila; species Trichonephila clavata. Next base: position 69,718 of record BMAO01034886.1, read on the forward strand.
AGGATGTTTCAAGACGATTGGGAAGTTGACTATTTTGTAATGAAAAACAAGCATGGTTCAGTAATTGTTTCATTTGTCACGAAAGAGTACTTAAAAAGTACCGATAAACGTAAATCGTTCAGTCATACTTTTCCTCGAAGATCTCTTTCAAGAGGTGATAAATAGAATTTTTTTGAATAATCTTTACAACAACAAAAAAGTGGCAGTGGTAATGTCACAGTGGTAACAAAGGCATCCTGGGAAATTTGTTATATCATTAGTAATCATATGAAACCGTTTACTGATGCAGAAAGAGTGATTCTTAAATGTTTCCATTTTAGAAAAATTGTGACAAAAATAAAAAATATACAAAATAATAATTAAAAAACGCATAATAGAATGTTTAGTATTTTGATAAATTTCCACATTTTGAATTTTCTGTATTATCTTATTCTTGAAGCATTTGTCTCCCCCCCCCTCCATTAACCTTCATGTTGTGGGACACGGGAAATAGCTAACACGTTTGCGGTCTGAAAGAGAAAAAGGTTGACTACTCCTGGACTAGAGTATCAATTTTTATCTTTAACATCAAATATATATGTTACCAACAAAGTATGAAATTTGGCATTCTATAGAATGCCTGGCATTGTATAGAATACCTAAAACTAGCCGGAAATGTATGAAATAATTCATACTTCATACATTGCCGAGGCATTCTACAGAATGCCTACTGAGTAACCGGCAAAGTATGAAATACATCTCCGATTCGTTTCGAACATTGACGAGACTTTCAGCGAGACACGAGACTTTTAGCGCGTGACTTAGGCTCAGAATTTGTGAGTTGCACATTGCGGTTTGTTCAGAATTATGAAACTAATCAATTTTACTTAAACTTGTTCAACAGAAATTTGTTTTTTTCCCTGTGCAGCATAAAAATGGAGTAGCAATGTGGTGTTGGAGAAGGAATTATGGTCAACAGCAGGCTCAACTTATTTGTCAATTTTTGAATTATTTCAAAAATGCCCTACTGCGTGGCACACGAAATCATATTGGTAGATTGGTTTAGCCACAGATAAAAGGTTGCCAATCCTTGATCTATACGCATGAAACAATTATTCCACAGCAAGCTGCCCAAAATTCGAGTCACTGCTGCCAAAAAAAAAAAAACATTTTTTTTACTTCAAGTTAATAACAGGTGTATAAAATGCCAAAATGACAAGTTAGAAGGAACCCGGGGACTACTGGTTGCTGAGTAGCTATGATGTGATGTTTGAGGAAAATAAAATTAAATTCATTTAACCTGTTAAAGAAGGCATCAATACCATGCAGCAGTGGTTCCCAACTCCCGGTCCGTGGATCAAATGGTATCGGGCGATCTAGGAACATTTAATTATTTCCGTTTTGTTTACTGGGGTGTATTTCTCTCGTGTTTGTGCTACATTCCATGAAAATCATTTTACGTTTCATGTAAAATCACTTTACATTCATTTTTTGGTACAAGTGAATTTTATTCTGAAGGCATGTTTAAATCCAATTAGATTATTAAATCAAAATAATTTAAAATATAAATAATTAACGTCCCACCCTCAGAGGGCCGCGTTAAGATTACTAAACGTTGGCCGGTCCGGAAGATAAAAAAGTTGGGAAGCACTGCTGTACAGTATTACGTCACGGATTCTGAGGATGTGATACAATATTCTGAAAGATATTTCAACCAAATACAAGAAAATTTTGCCCACTATGATATTGAACTGTCATCCACCTTTGTGAACCTTGCCAGAAAACTAGAAAATTATAAAAAATAAAAAAAAAAAGAATTGTGAAACATGTGATTTTTTTATGTGTAACATCTTTGCTCTTGGTCGCTGGAGATTTGTAGGAGTGATTTCGAGAAAAAGGACGGAAATGTGTAACAGGAAGTTAGGTAAGCGCGCTATTTAATTTGACAAATCAGTGCGCTTGGTGGTGTCTCTTCGCTACCCTCGCAATGAAGTTCTGTTTCTTCTTCATTCGGGAAGGGCTCCACCCCCACCTTCCACCCCCTGCGGTCTAGGCCGTGGGATTTTTCTTCTTGTTTTGTTTTCTCACTTTATGATCAGAGAAGAAGCTAAGTCCTTTAGCTGAATCTTGTAAAGATATATCCAAGTGGAGTTCAACTCTAGTAGCCATCAGGCAGCCAGCCTTTTTTATATAGTTAAATTTAGCATTTCAAAAGATTATAATTCAAAAACTCGGTTTCGTTTGCGTTTGACTCTAAATCCACTTCGCACATACCAGCAAGTCTTATTAGACTTCACCAAGGATAAACTTGCGACCCTAACGCTCAATTGTCAAAGTCTGAGGGCTCACCAAACATATTTCGACAATATTTCACAAAATTGTCCGTTACTCATGTTAACAGAACCGTGGTTAGATAATGACGAACGTGATTCGATACCTGACTTCGATTGCTGCGCTCAATTCTAACTACCGGGCCACAGAACAGCTAGTGTTGCGATCTATCGCAAACAGAACAACTCACATGTTGTGGTTCCTCATATGGATATTACTTATTGTCGAACAAGTGGACTGGAAATTGTTAGTCAAGATATTGGGGACATAAGTGTGACAGAATGCTTATTTGAAAATGGACAAACAATGATTTCGATGGTCGTATACATTTCTCCGAATCTAACGGTTCAAAAAAATTAAAGATTTCCTGCATTTTTTACTTTTACCATATACCGAAGGTGTTTCTGCTCTTTTAAAAAAACTATCACTCGCTTCCCATGATTTGAGTGATGATTTTAAAGTTAACTTCAGTTTGCTAGAAGCCGAGCCACTCATAGCTTTTTTGAATGATGAACTCAAGCTCGAAATGAACACAAATCGAAATGTTTCGACAACTAACAGCGGTACTGTTATTGACGCTATTTTTCAACGGTTTTTAAGGCGATATGGTACCATCTTCCCAATTTTTTTAATTTGATATTTGGTTTTAATTGTATTTTATAAAGTTTAATATTTAATAATAATTCCATACAAAAAATTTTCAATTTGTTGCAAAATGTTTGTAAAATTTAAATTTTTTGAACTTTTTAAAACATTTTCTAAATCTTTAAGGCTTTTTTAAATATGTCTCTTTTCTTTCAAAAATGTTTTTCCAAGTACCTTATAATATACTACATAAAACTGTGCATGGGTTTTTTTCTGCTGCTGCTCTTTAATTTTTTATTAATTTTTTTATAATTAAACTTTCAAAAATTCCCAAAAAAACATTAATTTTGATTTTGAAATTTTTTAGAAAAAGTACTAAACATGTTAGAGCTAATTCCACATGCACAGTTTTACAAAACATACATTTCAGAACATTTATAAAAAATTTCAAACCCATACTTCATTTATCAAAAAAGTTTTACGGTTTTTAATAACAGTATATGTACAAAAATTCAACATGGTGAAATATGAGTTTGAAGTTTTCATTCCATGAATAGCGTGATATAATATTTATCGAATAATCTGAAACTTTTATGAAATATTAATTAGCTTATTTAAAACTGCTTACCGTAAAAAAATGCACAAATGTAGAACAATTAAACAGTATACTGCCTTAATGAATACATAGAAAAAAACGAATGGAAGATCAATATTTCATAAAACTTTATCTTAATAATTATAAAAAAAAAATACACACACTTCAGAGCTAATTCCATACTCAGAGCTAATGCACAACAAGTACAAAAGATATTTATGCCTTTATTTTTTATTTTCATGATTTTGAAAGTCTTCGCATGTTAAATATTGCACACGAATGAAAGCAAAATGAAACAACAATTTATAGGTAAAATATAACAAAATCTAAGAACTTCATATGTGCATCTGTTTAAATAAATATCTTAATTTTTTTTAATAATAAAAGTGTTGAATTTCACACAGATGGGATATATTTATAGCACCAAAAACAAACATATAAAAATGGGAGAGTTTTTCTATTCTTGAGAATTAGATTTTTAATTATCTGAGTTATCAAAAGGAGATTTAGTATTTGTGCTTTGAGAGAATCCATTTTGAAGTTTTAATTTCATTCATAATAATATCATAAAAACCACGCACATATTTTAAATCTTGACCAAATTCATTTGCTCTTCAATAAACAGTAGAAGAATTAGAATTTTTGCATGAATTGCACAATTTTTCTTGAAATGATTTGTTACTGCATATATAATGTCATTCTAACTTACGCGCGATAGAAAAATAATTAATTCATTTTTTATCAGACTCTTTTCTAGCAGATAATCTGTAATGTGGACGTGGTAGTGTCTGTCAAGCATCAAACATTGCTCCATAACTTGATAAAAAAAAGTGCAGGTGAAGCTTTGAAATTTTGCAGGCATGTTTATAAGGATTTGAGGTATCAAATAAGGCAATAAAATGTTTTTCGACTGTTTAGTGATTTTTAGGGTACCATATCGCCTTAAATGCTTTGAAATCACAAGTATATATGTCATATTTTATAGTTATCATAAGTTATCATTACCGCTCTTCCTCAAATTGAACAATAATTATTTTTGATAAAAAATTGCATTACTCCTTGTGTTAATTAAATAAAATTTTCATTAAAGATATAATTATTCCATAGAAAATTATTTCCAATCATACTGGATTCATTTTTTTCAGGATTAAAGTTGCTATTGGCGAATTTACCACGATAAGATGTCAGATGTTACATATCGTATGCGACTACTGTAAGGCTCGTTTTTTTTTTCGAATGCCAATTTATTGGCACTTATAATGATTGGAAAAGGATGGTTTCTATCGATTTGGAATTTCTGAAGGAATTTTAAAACATTTTTTTTATTTCCAATGGCGGATTACAAGACAACTGCAAACAAAATGAGAAGCAGATAATATTGGCAAAAAATAAACAAAGGACAACACAAAAAATAATGAAAGAAAAATAAGAAAAGAAACACAAGTTCACAGTGGAATTTTAAAACAAGTATAAGTGAAATCGCAATGTACTGTGTGGCCTAAAAACTTAGGATTAAATGTATTCCTGACCCGAAATTCATCTCCTGTCAGTTGCAATTGCTCAGTCTAATGGAAGCGGCCAAGGATTCGTCAAATGTATGAGTAAAACAAAGTACCAACATAAGAATTGTGTTTGCCTGAAAAATGTAATGATGTAATTCAAATGTCATTCAAGCCTACATGTTGCAACACAGAATTAGTTTAATTTTATTTTTTTATTTTTTATGAAAATTTTGTTTTCCTTAATAAAAAAGACATATAAATTTTGTTTGGTGCAGCTTTTAATTTCCCTCTTACGTATTTTGAATATATTTTTTTAATGGCACTCTCATTTTTTTGTCAGAATAACCCATTTATATTTTTAGGAATGTGTGTACATCATTGATACAATAGCCGTATCATGATCTTTTTTTTCATACTTTGCCTAAATAACTTTGGGCATTCTGTAGAATGCCGGAATTTCATACTTTGCCAGTAACGTATATGTAATGAATCAGGCATTTGTTTCCCCTGTCTGGCATAAGCCTCACAAAACTCCATGACGTACTCAGCAGACTTGTTGAAGGCTGAAACCGGTTCTTTATTTGTAGAAGTGGACATATCAAGCTAATCTGTAACAAGCGGGTTGTTGTTTCTTTCAATAAAGCAAAGATAGTTATGAAAAAATCCATATTAAGAATGTATTCATTACTTTTAGCAATAGCAATTTAATCCTCTATAAGTTTAATAAATAATCAATATCAATACAATACATTTTCGTTTTTAAAAATGAAAAATCCACTTTCTAAAAAAGACAGTCTTCAGTCTGTATAGATAATACATATTTTTTATGTTATCATATTTTCTTTTCCTTTATTTTGTTTGCAAAATTTAAATTAATAATTTTATTTTTCAGTATCAAATATTTTCCTTCTCGTAACTAGAGAAATATTGTTTTTGCTTTTTTTTTTTGAATAACTGAAAATAAATGAAGATCTAAAGATTAATGCGAAAATAAATGAAAGAAAAACTTGCAAGCATAATGTATATAAATGTGAACAAAAGGATTATTATTTATAATACGCTAATGTTATAAGATAAAAAAAATAACTGACTCTTTCAAAAGGTGTTAATTAATCCGTGAAAATAATGCATTCGTTAATGCAGTTAACAATCAGTGAGGAATTAAAAAAAAAAGTTTTACTGTTTTAAATCGAGATTAATTTATCCCTTTGGAATTTTTCATTTTTTAAAAGTTTAAACCATTATATATAAACATTGTTATCATTTCATATAATACGACTTCTAATTTAAAAAAGTAATAAATTTAAACTTCTATTACTGAAGAGGAAAAAAATAATATTTGTGATTAAAAGAAATTATTTCGCAGCATTTTTCTATAATAAGCTTATTCATTAGTTTTTAAATATTGAGAATACTTCAAAACAATCTAAACTTCTGAAAATCATTGTTTAAAACTAAAATTTATGCAATAAAAAAAATAAATGTAATGGAAAAATATTTATTTGTTATTTTCCGGCTTTTTGAAATATACTCTTCTTTTAACTAATTAGACTGCATAAAATTAATTATAACAAACCCAGGCTTTCTTTTTCCTTTATACATATGCGAAAGAAAAGGAAGAAATATTTATATAAATTCATTTTTCTTTATTAATTCCTCTTTGTTTTATCCTCAATTTCTATTATTCAATATTTCAAATATTTTAATACACATTTTTGCATGTTTTATCACACTGTTGTTAAGATGTAATTTTTTCTGCAAATTGTTAAATTTGTAATTTAGATCTGTATTTTTTAATTAACATTCAATTATTCAAACACACAATTATTCAAATAAAAATGATAGAATCTAATTGTGATGTGGCCGCTTTCCTTTCCCTAATTGCTGGGAAAAAGTGGCTTAAATGGGTGGTCAAGAATTCTGACCTCCGTTCCCACGACCATTCCTTAGAATCCGGAAGGGGACATATTCCCCGACCTGTGTGGAATTTCCGTTTCTCACGCATCCTGGGCGACGGCGTGTCTGGAGGCGGACACCCTACATTATACGTTGGATAGTTCCCTCACTTTGAGGAGCCGACGAACAAGGGATAAAGGAAAGCCGATCAGAGGAACGAGGAGGAACCTAGGCTTTAAAAGGCCTGGCGTGAGAATTTGCGAGAGAGAACCGTTCACAGAGGCCTCTCAGGCGATATGCAGCGAGAAACCCACTGCGTCTGCATCTACGCTTAGAGACGACCAGCGAAGCCGAATGACTTTGGCCCCTATTACCGATACAAAGAGAGAACCATTCAGAGGCCGTTTATTTTATTTTATTTATTTATTTATTTTGTCAGCTTTTGAAATGAAATTGGAATGCCTAGAGTGGCAAAGGCATGAGCCATCTCAAAGTATTTCTTTTGGAAAGGTAAGTTTATGTATTCTATAAGTTATTTAAAATCTGATAAGCACTACTTTAAACTCTATATAAATGGGTTTTTTTTATTATTATGTAATGGAATACACAGGGCGTAATTTATTTAATTTAAATGGTAAAAATATTACTCTCAATAATGTTATGCAGTACCATTTTAAGCTCCCTGGTATTTACATTTAATCTTCTGAAGGAAATCCTTTAATTTATTAACGTTGGTATAGGTTGCAATTCTTAATCACTAAAATTAAGAAGAACGAATGTTTTTATTAAAATATCTGAAACATTTATCAGATTTCTAAGTCAATTTCCAACATTGCCCTCTGTTCCACTCACATTAATGTCACTTAAAGTTAATTAACTTGTTTACTTATTTGCTTATCATAATTGAATTCTGAAACTGCTACTCGTCCATAGGTTATGTGTGTGAGAGTCAGCTATTTTATCTAACATTACTTTGTGGCCTAAGATTTTATTTCAAGTTTTTTGTGTCTTTCAGAAGGAACAATATTAAAAGTAATAAAATTTTTAATCTGAAAAATTACGATTTTATATCCGCTTTTGTGGATCATTTGAAAACTCTCTAATCCGTTTTCTTTTTCCATAAAGGGGAAAAATAATAGAGGTATTTATCAAATGATTGAAGTAATGCAAGGCAAAAAAACCTTTCTCCGAACTTTCTTCCTTAGTGAGCGCCTGGCCTTCCAGATATCGAGAAGTGGCTGACAGCGCTAAGCTGCGTCCTTTCCCCAGAGTTGGGTGTCAAGGGAAGTACATTTATATTCTATTGCGATAGCGATACATCGTTTGTCGGTTTCTCATGTACAGTTAGACCGACGCAAGTTCTTCTATGGAATAGCATGCTTTATTTTTACAAATATTTTCATTTTCTCTTTTTATATATACTTACATGTTCTTAAATTATGTTTTATGTCGTGTTGAATGGATTTTCTAAAAGAAAAACTAGTTTTGCTGTACAGATGGCAACATCTTTAATTGTTTGACTTTATGTTTTTTAATAAAATTTAACGTTCTTGAATAAATGCATAAAATTAAGACAGTGCTCTCAAACTTTCAATATTGGCTACCCAATTTCCAATCTTAATTTTCATCTCCCCCATATAATAACAATATATTGAATTCAATACTTTTGTACTTTGGCGCTAAAGCTATAGTTCGAAATTATTGAAGAAACAAATTATCGAGACAACAGATTATCGAGATAAGTATTAAATTTTGAACATGATACTTTTAAGTGATAGATACTTCAAGAAAGTTAAATTGAAGTAACAGGATAAGAGAGTATTTTGTTACTTTTCGTTTCTCATTTTCAAACCGGAACAAATTTCAAAATATTTTTTAAATTAACTAAATATTTATTTCCTTAATCATTTATTTCAAGTTTAATAATTCACTTCCAATAACCTAATTTGTGAAGTTAGACTTTTTGCAGTGGTTACTTTGAAAACAAAATAAAAATCTCAGCTAAATGTGGAAAAAGACCTTAGAGTATCAATATCTAATGTTTAAGTTTCCTTTGAAAAACTGCTCATAACAACAATAGTAGCGCACTTAGGTATACAAAATGAATTTGATTCAAAAGTACTCGAAAGAATTTTTTCCCTCGAATTTTGAAAAGAAACTCAATACTTGAATATCTTTATTCAATCATCAAGTTTCTTACCGATGTTGTTTTTTAAATCGAAGCTATTTACAACATAAATCAACTGATCGGAGTGAATGGCAAGCAAAATGAAAGTTAAAATAGAGTTTTTGGAAAATATAACTCTTTTGATAATGTTTTTAATTTTTATGTATTTCGTACTAGATAATAAAAATATATTTGTCCTTAGAGTAAAATGTGTAGTAATTTTCTATCGTTTCACTGTCAAAATATTACGTAAATTTTCTTTTTCCATTTTCTCATATTCATTGCTTAAAATATTTAAACATTCAAAATAAATAAAGCTGAGCACTTAAGAATTTATTAACTTTCAATAAACTTTGTAGCTATAATATTTTGCGAAGTGTTGAAAATTCCTGAGTGGATTTTGAAGCAAGCACATCAATACAATTAATATTTCTACAATTCATGTAAAATTTGAATTATGTTAGAGATGTAATTTTTAAGACTTTATAGAGTAAAAATTCCGTATATTTTATTGAATGTTTTTTTTAATATTATTTGAATTCATAAGATGCAATTGAATGTCTTTAATAAAAACAAAGGCATTATATATATATATATATATATAGTATTTAATATACATATCCAAGTTTTTCATCAAAAGCTAACAGGAAATCTGTGATAAAAAATTAATATACTCCTATAATTGAGTTGAAACAAGTACTTACTCATGATGTTTTATTAACATAAAAAAAATTACAATACTAACCTTCTATAAGCTAAAAGTGAACTTTTCTTCCTTTTTTTTACCCAAGATTTGTTTTATGGATTGCTCTCTTTAGTCTCTCTTTTAACTGGTTTAATTTTTAAAACAATAATCTCTATTCAAAATAATGTTTTTTTAATAAAAATAATATTTTTTTTAAAAAAAATATGTTAGAGGACTTAATTTGTTTTGTTTGGATATTACTGAAAAAAGGCAAATTTCTAAATTATCAGTATATCTAGCAAAACACTCTGAGAATCATTCTTGATGATTATGCAGAAGACAGAGATATTACTGAAGTTGAAAATAAAACTATAACTGATTCAAGATTATTGAGGAATATTCCAAAAAATCATAAACCCCTGAGCTTTTTTTTTGTATTCGTGTTAATCCGTAGAATACTAACACTTAAGCGATATCCTTAGCATTCAGCAACGGATTATTGTAGTTTTTATATATGTTACCGTTAAAGTGTAAAATTCAATTATTTCAAATGATAACTATGCATTTCATGAAATAACTAGACAAGTCAGTTAAAATATATAATAGATGAAAAATTTCATACTCGTACTTTACCTAGTTATTCTATAAAATAACTAAGGATAATCGGTTAAAGCGTTAAAAAACAAACAATTTTAAAGTTATTGTATCGATTAATTGATTATAAATAGCTGAAATCTCTCGAAAATACATTTCATCTGTATTGAAGATGATTTATTAATAAATAATAAGGAAAAGCAGGTAATGTAATTTATTATTGCTCATATTACAAACGATTCAGTAACGAATAGAAAGGAAATTCTTGTATAAAAAGATTGAAATCACTCGAGGGGAGGGGGGGGGGTATAACTATTCACTGTTTAGGAGGGTCTGAGATATTCAACACATGTATAATTATTATGAACTGAATATGTCCAACTATGTATGCATAAAATATATAATTTTCTTAGCAAGGAATAAATCACATAAGATTTGATTTAATTTTAACTTTTATCGTGAGTGAGTGTTTTTATCAACCTCGCACTGTGAAGCAATAAGAGGGGTAATTGTTTTGGAGCGCATAATTTTGAAGTACGGTCAAGTGATGAGGATGATACCTGAGAGGGCAAACTCCTCTCCGAGCTATTCCACACCACGCCAAAGATTTAACCACGTCCTCTGAAGTAACACTCGTATTTTTGTACCAAGTTCAAGTGATGAGAACGACACTTGAGTGGGCTTCTCTTTTTTAAATTCCCAACCACACCAACGAGGAGACTTTGATCCTTTCCGGATTTAACGTATATCAGTCCTTATACATGGCGGGCCTTCAGTGTCACTAAATCTCGAACGCTTGACATGACAACACCGTTTACGAGTTCAAGATTATGTTTACTTGAGTACTACTGCCAAATGTGAATCACACTGAGTACAAATTTTTCACTCCTATTCAATAACATTAGTGAATTATAGTAAAGTAATATATATATATATATATATATATATATATATATATATATATGTAGGGACAATTTTAAATTAGATGTAAAATTAAATCCTAGACCACTTCTAAATTTTATTTCTTCTATAGCTGTTGGAACGGCGCTTTTCTTTTCGGGGACAGGAGTGGTGATTTTCTTGCGGAGAAGCGCTTTCTTTTTCTCCGGCAACCCTGCATTCCGCTAAGAGACACGCATTACATAATTTCAGAGTTCCATAATTTTCTCTACAGCACTTTCTATTAATTTTGGTTGATTTGACATCCGTTTTTTAATGTTTTAATTTTTCGATGGCATTACAGTTAAAATTAATTTGCAGGCTGCAGGTTTCCTCCTTCCGGTAAATTCTGCCGGTTTATTGCTGTCGTGTTTTGCGAGTGAACATCAAGACATTTTATTTTAACCGTCGTTATTCCATGAAATCATTTTGTAAACTGATTTGAAAGAGAGAGAGAGACGGACACGTGTTAAAAATCAAGAGTCCGCGGCCACTTAAAAGCCAGATGTCTGTTCAAGTACATTCCTTATTGAAGAGGTATATTTGAAATACTAGGTAATAAAAATTAATGATAGGAGCGGCGAAGACCATTTAAGGCCATGTGTTCTTCATTCCTGAACTGGGTAATAAATTTAATACTTGAAGATATAACGGAAAAATAAAATTTAGAAGTGGTCTAGGATTTAATTTTAGATCTAATTTAATTATCCTTACGCACACGCACATACACACACACACACACACACACATATATATATATATATATATATATATATATATATATATGTAGATAGATATAGATATATATTCACAAAATTATAAATCACCTCTCTTGTAAAACTTCGTAGAAAATTAAAAATAATCGGGGTTATTTTCAACGCACAAAACTCAAAAATAACTGTTAAAAATTTCTGTAGCCAATTTATATACAACATTTTTGATGATGAAAACCTAAATCCTAGTCACATAGCTGAAATTACATACCCATCCCTTGAATGTCACATAACTATTATTACACTCCACCTATAAGATATATGCAAGTAATGTACTTACTGATGAATTACTATAAGTAAATAAAATTACTTATTTTAATTCATCAGTTTCAAAATTAATTTTTTGCGTGAATCTTTTTCTATTCAACCAAAAACCACAAAAACAAAACTTACATATAGAAATATTTGCACACTATGCAATTCTACTAGCAAACATCTTAGATCTCAGGTAGTGTAAGCGGCTCCCTTCCTGTATTACCTAAATGTATATATAAATGTATGTATAAATGGATGTTTGTATATATGACCTCACTTCACTCCAACACCGTTCCACCGATCACTATGAAAATTGGTATGTATATGTATTTTGTTGTGGAGAAGGTTTTTGTGCTATCCTCTTCGTTGCAGCTCCTCATCAGGTGGAACTACAGCATGTCAACTTCTGCACCGTTCAATCAATCGCCAAAGTGCCAACATGGCTTCCAAAAATTATGCAAAATTGGCTCTATTGCCAACATTTCGCTATGTTAACATTGATTCGCCATTATAATGTCAGAAACGGCGTTGCTTGCAAATATTACAATTTTAACATAAAGTAAATACTACAGAAAATAATATAAACATATTGCACATCCAGATATAAACTATTTACACTATTTTAAGCGTTCATGACACAAAACATGTAACAATGTGTTATTTTTACTGAGGATAAATCAGCTGTGTGTGTGTGTGTGTGAGGAAGGTGTTTTCAAAAATCGACTCACAAGAGAGTTAGAGTACGTTATAAATAAAACAAAATCCTTTTTATCAGCTATCAAATCTGCAGACTTAAAATTTAACAAATATGAGTTATTTTGTTCAGCTTAGATATGCAAAAATCTTTTTTTGTTTGTTTTATTTGCAATTCACGTAAAATTAACTCATTATAAAGTTCTTTATCCTTCAATCTGTTTCAATTCGCCCGTGCGAAGAAGGGCTATAGCAGCTAGTTCCAATATCTTTCTTTATACCAAGGCTCGTGTTGCTCAATTCCAAATAGACATCACAAAATTTTCTCCTAACATTTTATGTACAAACCAAACCATGCAACACATAGAATAACTACTAGAACAGCAACATAAAATCAGAAGATAAAATAACATGTAGAATAGATTGAATTAGAATAATTCGAAACATGAATTATCGTTGACAAAGTCCCAAGTGAAGTAATTCATTGCTTCCCTTTTAACTGTTGAACTCCCCCTCTGGACAGGAGAAATGCGCTTGCAATTCCCGTTCGTAGGGATTACCAAAAATCTCTGGCAAGAGTTGCCAGAACATGAAACATTAGTTTAAGCGGTTTAGTGTAGAGATTGGAATTTTAATTTAAAATTTTTATTGTACATTATTATTTATGTTTAAGATGCTTCTAAGCCCCTCTGTAACGTTCTATAAAGAATATTCTAGAATATTTCTCTAATCTATAAATACTGAAGGAGTTCCAAGCAAGCTTTGGTTGATTGATTTCTGTTCGTTTTATGTTTCTAGTTGTCCGAATGAATAAATTTCCGTTATTGTCAACTTGTGTGCTAAAAGTCTGCGCATCTTTCTGATCATATTCTGTGACAATGCTATTAATTATCAAAGGCCTTAAGATATTCATTGTAAGATATGAGTGCGAAAAGGCATGAAACATAATTCCTTCCTGAAAATTGTTCTTTCAAAACTAATTTTAAAAAATTATAATTATCAAACTTTAAAGTAAAAAATATATTAGCAGGGAAATTTAAAAACAAATTTGAATTTCATTTCTTACTACCAAGACACGGGAAAACTACATATGACGTCCATAGATTAGATAATGATTGTAGAAATTAATAATTTATGCAAAAGAGTAGATTTCCAGATTTTCTTCTTTCTATCTTTCATTTGCACATATTTTTCATTTTTATGGACAGGTTATTAACGATAGTGTTTTTAAGAGACTCAGTTTTTCCATGGTGCTGAAATGCTTCTCATCCGGGATCTTTTTTGTGCTAAAGGTAGGAATTTAGATTCTTAAAATTATTCGATAAAGAACAGGGATTGGCAAGGTAATGTGCAAGTTGTTGCTTGATAAGAAATGAAAATGGAAAAATAATACAAAAAATATTATCTCTGTTTCCATTTCAATGTAAGACTTAGTATTGCACTATGATTCAAGTTGTGTGACTGCATGTATACATATACTGCTGTTTGTAAAAAGGACTTCACCATGAAGGAATCATCAGGAATAAATGAACTTTGCAGCAAATATCAATTATAGGATGTTACGTAAAATAGTTTCAGAGCCACCGATCATGCGTGGCTTGCGCAGCGTCCTCTGAACTGATGCTGAATGCATATAAATACAGGGCTGTAGCGAGATGTTGAAAATAGTTAACGATTATTTGTTAGTGGCGAACGTTTAGTAAGACCGATGTATGCCTCCCCGACGAAATAAGGGCAAATTCCAACAACTTACGGAGTTTGAACGTGGGAGTATTATTGACCTTCGAGAAGGGGTATTTTCCTATCGTGCAATAGGACCTCGGGTGCAGCAGAGCAGTCCCACAGTCATGTGAGTGTGGAAGCAGTGGACCAACGAGCACCGAACAACTGGAAAAACTGGCATTAAACAAGGGAAGGTGACGTCGGGGCGCGCGACGATCGACATCTTCTCCGCATGGCGGTGAATGACCGTACAGCTTCCTCCAGACGGCAGTACGTTGGTCTATTGCTACAGGGGTACTAATGTCAGCTTCGTCAATTCGTCGATGTCTGCTGCACCGTGGATTGCGTGCAAGGGTGCCTTTATACAGGATCCCCCTCACGGCAAACCATCGACGGCTGTGTCTGCAATGGGCTCAGGAGCACTGAGCCTGGCAAGCTAATTGGAACCAAGTTGTCTTTTCAGATGAATCACGCTTCAATTTGTGGGACCATGATGGCCGCATTCGTGTTAGACGCTATGCTGGTGAACGCTGCCTTCCAGAGTGCGTTATCAAACGTAGCCTAACATTTCTAGTTATTATTTGGGGTGCAATTTCGTATCATGGATGATCCAATATTTGCTACAAATTGAGAGTAATCTCAATAGCAACAGGTACGTCCGTAAAGTGCTGCAGCCTGAAGTTGTTCCTTTCCTTTAAGGCATCCCTGGAGCTATCTTTCAGATGGATAATGCACGCCCACAAGTTTCAAAGACTGTTCGAGACATCTGTTCAGTCTAACACATGCAACTTCTTCTTTGGCCTGCTTATTCGCCGGATATGTCGCATATTGAGCACGTGTGGGATTTAGTTGGTAGGCGTCTCGCTAGTGATCCGCGTCCTGCAGCTTCAAAGGACGAATTTTTGCTGCGCATACAAGCAATGTAGAATTCTCTTCCACAAGCAGATATTCAAAATATGTTTGACTCCTTGCCACGTCGTTTAGCAGAACTTATTGCAGCGAGTGGTGGCTACACCAAATACTGATTTCGGACACTTAATATATTTTTTTTGCTTTGAAAATTTCGTCATTTGTTTGTACTAATACAAGTCACTTGTGCATTAAATTTAATTCAATTCTGGGGATTCCTTCATGGTGTTGCATTTTTTACAAACAGCAGTATATATGAACACACAAGACCTTCAACCGTTTCAAAAAGATTTACTAAGACGAAATTTTTTGTAAGTATGAGAGAAACTATTTTAGGAAATATGAAACATTATTTAAAGCATGCAGAACGTTCTCATAAAAAGCAAACATTTAGGGTTTTTGAGTTCCATAATCTTAAAATAAAAAATTGTGTTCAATCTTTAAAATTGAATTTTAAAATAATTTTTTTTCGTTTTCTCATTATATTCAGTATTATGTATAGTTATATGCAATAAAAAATTGCCTTTTTTAACATTTTCGCCAAAAAATAAGACTGCTTAAGGGGTTGATAGTTGACCCATTTTTCCTCATATTAGGCTTTTAAAACGTTATTTAAAGTTAAACAACTCATTAATTCAAAAACTTCAATAGGATTGAAAATTAAAATATATATATTATTTCACGAAATAAAGCAGCATGTGTGATACTTATTATTATACATATAATTGCAATGAGTTTAATTTGCTTTGGGAAAATTATTAAAACTAAAAAGTTGAATATTTTGCAAAAAAAAAAAAAATTATATTGCGGAAAGTTTTATTTCTATAAAAATGCCTTTTATCAAGATTTTTATCGATTGGTTATTCTTTTATCAATGACAAAATGTTGAAGAGTCATTAATTTTTTTCCACTAGTGAAAATACGTATGTCCTAAATCGATCCTCAGTAAATTATGGAGATAAACTATTTTTCTCTAGAATGGCTTTATTTCATTTTAAACAGAGTAAAAAAAAAAACTTAAAAAAAAACAGTTGTTCAAAACTTTTCTTCAAAATTTCAAAGGTTATTGGAAAACGTTTTTTAATTTGCACTTAAAAAGAGAATAATAGCATTTAATTTCATTTGATTAAATTGCACGTTGGGCAGCCTTATTTCATTAACGATTGTGTGCACAATTTATGAGATCCTTTTCTTCTCGGTTAAAAGAAGATTTCGATATGTAGCGATATCATCTATATAAGCCAGTAACAGCCTCAAGACTGAAGTGATCATTAAGATCTAGTTGTATGTTACGTGCTTACGGAAACAAAGGTAACTGGTTCTTTTCTTCCGGATAAGCGTGTCACTACATTGATGACCCTGGCTGAATTTAGAAAAGACAATCTTCTCATCTGTCTTGGTGCCATCTACTCGCAAAATGGTGCAACCAAAAACTCGCCAGACTCACTTGGCGCAGCAAAACAAACTTGTCTGACTTTCTTGACGCAGTAATTTACAGTTATCCCTCACAAAACTGAATTATAATAATAAGTGCTCATTTTTTATTTATTTGTGTTTTTCTTTTCTATTGTACTCAATAATACTTCACTAGGAGTGAACTTTACCATTGGTATGCTGTGTGGCAGCCCCTTTAAGTGAATGTGCAGTTGCTACAAAGCCTCAAATTTGTATACATGTAATTCAAAATATCAGTTTTTAATTACTAAGTATACTTTTTTATACTAAATATTTGAACTTTTTAATTAAAAAAATGACAATTTATGTACCAAAGCATTAAAATAACTTGACAGTTAAATGGTTAATGGTAAGTAACTATAATACGAAAGAATGATACTAAAAGTACTAAAATTAAGTTATGCATGCCAGACACCAAGAAAAAAAATCAAGGGAAAAATAAGTCCACTTATCCACAAGCCCGTAAATTCAAAATTTAAATAATACAGTATTCTGATGAAGATAAATTAACAGCGCAACAACACGTCTCATGAACTAAATACTTATATACAATACACAGAATATGCAAGATTATATATATATATATATAAATAAGGGTAATATGCAAGAATTTTAGACGTTTTAAGATGTTCAATTTGGAAAATAATAAACGAAATGTCACTATATTTATAATCACACGTTTTATCTCTCAATTTAAATCATATAATAGTGGTTAGCGATGATGACTACTGTGCCGTAGGGCCTGGGTTCGAATCCCGGAGAAGGCATAGATGTTTGTACATGTATAGTGCCTTCGCGGCATGGGGGTACTCTAAATAGCCATCGGGCCGCAAGTCCTCTCATGAGGTTGGTGGAAGGGGAAGGGAGGTGGGAGGCCCCTGACCACTCCCATAGTGTTCTTCCTCTAAATTGGGCTGGAACCGAGCTAAATCGTACTGTAACCGGCATGGTGATCAAAGCTACGGCTAACGACAGGCGTACAATCTAGCCCGAAGCCATGATGAATTTCGTGGGTCTTGATCTGACTACGTCAGACAGATGGCATAAGCAACAACAACAACAACATTTAATACTCAAAAATCATCAGTTGCTTGGATGAGTAACAGGTATTTAAAACTATGTCTGATTTTAAATATAAAAATGGATTAAATTATTTGTTGCTTTGTTTAAAAAACCTACAGAGCTTAATTAAAAACACAAGGAAGTTATTTCTTAGAAAAATAATACAAAAGTAAAACATTTCCGAGAATTGATTCTTTTTATGTTAGTTTTAAATATTTATAATTAATTTGCAGAAAATTGAAATTATTCTTTTTGATATTGCTTCTTGGTAGGGGAAGCTATCAAACAGGTTAACAAATAAGATTTTAATCCCTTTAAGTGGTTCTCATGGACAAAAGAATTAGCGCACCAAGAAAGAGTCGTCAAAATGAAACGAAATTTAGCAAATCTTATGACTACTTTGATAAAAGTAAATAATTAGAAAATCAAAGAAAAAGGCAAAAGATTTAATACCCTGTTGAACCCTTTCTAGCGCGAATGCATGATGCGATACTATTGGGCATTGAGACATATCAAGTTCTGTATGAGGTCTTGAGACATTTCGCTCCATATTTGCTGTAACCTTGCCTCTAGTTCGTTCAAACTCGTGAGATGCCCAACTCACCATCCTAAATGAACCCAGATATGCTCGATTGGAGACAAATCTGGGGATAGGGCAGAAAAAGGAAGGGTAGTAATAGTGTGGAGACAGTCTTGTGACACCCTTGTCGTGTGAGGCCAAACATTGTCTTGTTGAAAAATGGCTCCTGGGAGCCATTGCATGATTGGCAACACATGTGGCTGCAAGTTATCACTGGTCTGTCATGGTGCCACGGATCAATACTAGGGGTGACCGTGTATTGTAGGCAATGGCACCCCATACCATCGCACCAGCTGTGGGAGCGTTGTGTCACTGTAAAGCAAAGGTAGGTTTGAGGCGTTCACCATGGGGTCTTCACACCCGAACACGATTGTCATCACTGCTGAGATTGAACCTGGATTCGTCGCTAAAGACGAGATTATTCCATTCCGCTGCAGTGCAGTTTCCTTGTGCGCGGCGCCATTCCAAACGGAGGTATTGATGGGTGAGCGTCAGGGGCAGAACACTTAATGGGCTCTGCGATCACAAATGTCCTTCAGCCAGGCGCCTTCGCATGGTTCGAGAAGACACAGGGGCCCCTAGTGAATGTGCTATCCGTGCCTGTAGGGCGGCAGATGAAGCAGTTGGCTGTATGCGTGCATTTCTTACGATGTGGTGGTCTTCTCTACGATTGGTCTGTCGAAGGCGTCCTGTGCCTGATCTTCGTATAAATGATATCTCTCGGATCCACTGGTCCCACTCGACCTAATTGACGAGTTACTTGCGAGTTTCTTTACAAATTTGAGGCACAACGATTCATGTGTCACAGAGATGGCTGCCATTTCCTTTCACTTAATTTTATCTATAGTTGTTCTGATACTCAACTGACGCTTAAAAACTTAAAACAGGTTGTTTTATTTGCGATTTTTTTTTACTAAAAATGAATGCCTTTTAACTTGATGTCGATGTAGCACAACCGGCAATCTTCAACTTTGCTTGATTATCAAGTTTTTTTTAATAAGTACCTCACCTTATTCCCATATCTTAATAATCTGTCATCTATTTCCGAAGAATTTAAACCACATTCTATAAGAATATTATAATGATCTGTCAATGTTAATTCCTTCCATCTTTCCATTTTCAAAAAAAAAAAATCTTTATGACAAGTTAGTCCGAACTATTAAAGCCGATTCAAGGTCTGCAAATTAAAATTTGTGGTAAAGGAATAATACAATAAATATATTAGGTGTACAACTTTGCTTCCGCAATTGCAATAGATGGTTGTAGCGGTAAGTGGTAGTTGAAATATATAGATCGTCTCGATTAAATATGTCAGCTTACGAGCCAAATTCTCGTCATTTACAGGAGGCTTTAATTTTCTGCTTTAATATGAATAAATCTGCGGCTGAGGCTCATCGACTGCTCTCAAATACCTATGTTGAGGCGGCTATAAGTGAAAAAACGTGCCGAGAGTGGTTTCAACGCCTCAAGAACGGTGAATTTGGCGTCGAAGACTAGCATGGCGGTGGAAGAGAGAAGATTTTCGAAGATGCAGAAATGGAGGCATTACTTGATCAAGACTCGTGTCAAACGCAACAAGAATTGGCAGGATCATTAGGAGTGACGCAACAAGCCACTTCAAAACGCCTAAAAGTCATGGAAATGATTCAGAAACAAGGAAATTGGGTGCCGTACGAGTTGAAGCCGAGAGATGTTGAACGGCGTTTGTTTGCTTGTGAATAGTTGCTTGCAAGGCAAAGACGGAAGGGATTTCTGCATGGCTTTGTGACTGGGGATGAAAAATGGGTTCATTACGATAATCCCAAGCGCAGTAAATCATGGGAATATCCCGGCCATGCTTCCACGTCGACGGCCTAACCGAATATTCACAGTTCTAATGTCATGCTCAGTATTTGGGGGGATCAGCTCGGCGTAGCGTATTATGAGTAGTTAAAACAGACTGAAACAATCACAGGTAATCGTTATCAAACGCAATTAATGCGTTTGAGCCGAGCATTGAAAGACAAACGGCCGCAATACAACGAGAGACAAGATAAAGTGATTTTACAGCATGACAATGTTCGACACCATGTTGCGA
This sequence comes from Trichonephila clavata, assembly GCA_019973975.1. NCBI lineage: Eukaryota > Metazoa > Arthropoda > Arachnida > Araneae > Nephilidae > Trichonephila > Trichonephila clavata. Next base: position 90,517 of record BMAO01034886.1, read on the forward strand.
AAGTGGTCAAGACATACTTGGAAACGTTGAAATGGGAAGTCCTACCCAACCCGCCGTATTCTCCAGACGCTCTCCCTCAGACTTTCACTTGTTTCGATCGATGCACACGGCCTGGCTGACCAGCACTTCCGGTCTTATGAAGAAGTAAAAAAGTGGATCGATTCGTAGATCGCTTCAAAAGATGACCAGTTTTTTCAACGCGAAATTCGTACGCTGCCCGAAAGATGGGAGAAAGTAGTGGCCAGCGATGGACAGTACTTTGAATCATAAATGTATAACCAGTTTTTTACAATAAAGCCTCGAATTTCGGAAAAAAAGGGCGGAAGCAAAGTTGTATGCCAAATACTTAATTTTTAATAATAATTTAAATTTCCACCACACCTTACTTTTTGCAGATCTTCGCTCAAGTAAAAGAAAAAATGAATTAAATTTTTTAAAAAAACTATTGAGTTTTAATTGTTTTGATAAAAATAGTTTAAAAAAACTATTTTCTGTATCATTTTAAAATTTGTATAAATCTGAAATGCGTAGCTATGAAGATTGTAGCTTGGGTTTTATTCTAACACTGTCCAAGTGTGTGTTTATATTTACTAGGTGTTATCCGCCCGCTTTGTCGAGTAATTCTTGATGATGTATAAACAAATGCAGTTTATAAATTATTCGCATTCTTATGTACCTTATCTCTTCATTTAAAAAGTAAAGGAATTTCTAAAATTGTAGAAATATTTTAACACTTCCGTAACCCACTTCCATGAATTCCATGTCGGCAAAACCAATTTTTTGTCAATCTCATCTCAACAAAATGAACAAGCCTGGAAAATTTCAAGACTGTAGGTCTAAAAGTCGCCAAAACGAGAATATAATTGTCTATAGCATCTCTTAACGTAACGCACACCCGGGGGGAGGAGGGACTCGATTTTCACAAAAACCTTTCTTACTGAATCTCTATTGATAAATCTTTGTTTTCGGAGGAGAAACAAGATTACAAAGTAGAAACAGAAACGTCACAAAAAATTTTTAAAATTAATTTGAAGATTTTTTCCCCATTACATAAAAATGAGTTAAGTAAAATCATCTATGTATTTTTACAAATATGCTTTTCCTTTTTCATTTTTCTGTAAACGAAATTATTGTAAATCCCTTGTTTAAGTGTCAAATCGAATAGAAAAAAAGGAAAACGAGCTCAAGGACTATTTATACATAACAGTTTCAAAGTTTCATTTTTGTTCTGCCCCGTCTTCTTTTGTTTGAGAAACAATCTCTTCTTTTGTTGGTGGAAAAATGGCTGCGATCGAGAAGCAAGCTTTACAGATTTTAGAGAAACTCTTAAAATTTATTTTCACCATTTCGTGAGGATCGAACTTCGGTCCACCTTATTCACGTGGAAGAACATGGGATGTAAAATGTCGTGTGTTCTTTATGGGCTGGATCAGAGCATTCTTTTTCCTGTTAAAATGTGCTTTGTGATGTTTCTTGATTTACTTTTGGTATACATTTTTCCCCTTGCACGAGTAGCGAAACGATCTAGTAAACGTATTTTTGTAACAATCTCTCCTTTATCTCTTTTCTATCTGTTAAGTATAAATAAAAATCAAATGGTTCACTGTGGCAAGCTCAGGAATTTTTTTGTTAAATGCTTCTGAAAGTATGGTTAATATGCTTTATATATATAAAAATACTTTGTTTTAAAAAAATAAATTGTATTTAAAATAAAATACAAGAAAACAATGTCCTCTTAAAGATATTAAGGAATCCGAAAAATTATTTTATCATTTAATATTCATATCTTTACCCAAAGTAATATATTTTCCTTCAAATATTCGAAATGTATATTAAAAGCACATTTTACATTAATGTAAAATGATTTCTTGAAGCGAGGTTAGACATGATAAGATAGAAGAAGAAATTTAGTTAAATATATATTTTATTATGTGTGTATTTTAGGCTTTACATAGGCATTTTATTTATCTACTTTTTTTTTAAAAAAAATAAGCCAAAAAAAATTATCCATTTATTCAAAATTCCAGTACTAAATACTTATTTGCCTCTTTAAACGATGCTGTTTCAAATTTCGTCAAAAATGGAGCAAGTTGAAAGAGCTCTGAAAAAAAAATTCTTGAATTGAAATCAAGTATAATAAAATATTTTTCTTTGAAAACTTACGATTGTTGAATGTAATAAAGGAGCTTCAAATTACTTCAATTAATTTAAAATTTCTTTCAACCCATTTGTCATTCTGGAATGTATCTGCTCATTTTAAAAGGAACGTTAACAATGCTAAAAAGATAATTTCATGTAATTAAAATGTTTTTCTTCTCTCTTTCAGTTGCATTTAATGCGTCAGATGTGACGTGTAACACTTTTTATCAAAACTTTGCTATTTTTATTTTATCGTCATTTTCTTAGATTTATGATTATCTCCCTAATTCTTTTATAAGTTATCGTCTTCGCTTGTTTTTTGCTTTAGTTTCATTTTCAAACAAAATCAGAAAATGTAAAAAAAAGCTTATCGAAATGAATAAAAAATAAACAATTGTATTTTTAATTTCTCCCAAGGAAGAATGAATTATTAATTTAAAGGAAGAATTGTAGAATTTTCAAAGCTATGCCGACTGACAATATGCAGTTTAGTATTAAACATTCAAAAAAATGTAGTTTAATATATTGAAACTCTTAAATATAATCCATTTTTAATCGAGTGTGTTTATTTTTATCCATGTTTTGTTATTTGAATAGTTAAATGTGTTACAAAAACTGTTACAACTTCACAATTTCAATAATGGTGAATCTCCTTTCCAAAATTTGGTTCATATCTGACACATTTATTCATTTTTAATTTCATTCATCACGATTGCATTTTAAAATTGGTGGTATAAACCTAAACATAAAACTATGAAACATAAAAAACACAGTTAAATTTGGAGCTTAATACAAGGATATAAGAAACGAGTGAATTAAATCGTTGTAAGATAAAAGAACGTGAATTAGTGAGCTATTTCTTTCAAAATAATGTGGTGTTTACAACTACCGTGTAATGAGGGTCACGAACTCGTGATACGTGTTATAACTGTCCAGTCGTGTGGTTCTGGTCATGGTTTCATTTAAGACTGGCCGGGTTGAGGATCGGATGCATGTTAAATCTATCGAGGCTCAAAGTCCTTACATTGCCGTCGTTAAGTGGGTCCGGTACATGAATTTTCAAAAAATTATCGATATATTCCCTTTTTTTATACTTCCTAAGAGTTCAGATATTTATGTTTAAATGCTATATGATATGAGGAAATACGATAATTTTTTTAAAAGTATTTTTATTTTATTTTTAAAATAAAGTTACTCCTTGAGGCGCATCAAATGAGCTCCGCTAAGAGCACCTGTGTTATCCCTTGCATAAGTTTCTGATGAGAGCCAATCCATGTGATGTTCAAGTGGAAAAATTAAGAGTGTATTGGGGACATCCAAAAGTGTATGGGTACACGTCTTTTGCTCAAATGAGTCAGTTAACAACAACCAATAGTCAGTGCAGAAGCTTAACGTACACCCCCACTACCCCCGCAAAGCGGCTAGGGGTCTCAAAGCCTGATTGAGACGCCAAGTATATATTAGGGCTTTGGGGTCCAAAATCTGACTTTGCAGGGACTAATCTAATGTTGTCCGTTACGCCACTGGGTCAGTGAGTACAAAACCTACATTTGTGGAATCAAAAACGCAAAAATTGTTATAAATATGGCTATTGAATATGAGTCATGTTGCAAAATCAATAATCTTAAGACATTGTGATATTGAATCAAGTTACAACTGTGTGTCATGCTTTAAAAAAATTAGATGCACTTAAAATTCGTGCAGCCGAACGAAAACATCGTGAGATCCCCAGAAAAGGTTAAACTGTTAGAAGTAATGAAAAAAAGAAAATTAGAAGAGCCTTTTGTAGGAGCAGAGGGTAAAGAAAATGCCATATACTTCTGGAAAGTACTAAAAACAACAAATGCTCAAAAATTTTAAATTTTTACTTTAAAGCCTGTTTTTTCAAAATGTAATATGTTTTACTTTTGTACATTTTTCTCAAAAAACACTTATTATATAACCCTCAAATTTTCAGTCAGCATACTTCTAACATGTTTACACATTTTAATGGAGGGAATTAGATATATCTAGCAAACCCTTTTAGACAAGACTTTTTTAAGGTAAAATTTCGGGGAGAAAATTTAACATTTTTTAAAAACTCATAATTATTTTAATTTGAAACAAAAAATAAAATTCTTCGCTAAAGTTTTGTTGATAGTACACATAACCTGCCGTAAGAATTTTATCCATGAGAAACAAGTAGTTTCTGAGAAAAAGGTACACAAACTTATGTAATTTAATATGGGCTCCTATGGAAGTGCCGGACCCCCTTAAGTTCGGAAAATGGATTCAGTTATCCTTAACTTTTAACTCTAGTTAAAGATTACTTGCTCCTTCTGTGATTACTCCTAGCGCAGCTTTGTAGTACAACCTGAAGTAATAAACCATCAATGAGGAAAATATGGTACGAAAAATATAATTTAAAATCGCTCACGGAAAATGGATAACATTCACTTTTTAAATATTTCCATATGCCATCCTATAGGATGTTCAGTTCCAATTTTTTAAAAATAAAATCAGAGTTATAACTTATTATAACTGAATTAAAGTTTTATAAATTTCTTAAAAACTACAACTAAAATTTAAAGTTTTTGTGAAAAAAAATTCTATACCTATTTAGGAAAAATTAAAAATAAAAATGCGAAAGATGAAATTCAATATTTATTAGATACAATAAATATTATGCTTAACAAAGCTTTTTATTTCTGAAATCTTCCATGTAGGGTCTGACAGAAGTAAAGCAAATTATTATTTACTTATTTTAAAAGTATTGGTTTTGGTCTTCCATAAAACCTCTTTGTTTATAATATTTCTATACCATTTTGCCTTTTTTCTATTAAATTCGAATGCAACAAAGACCCTCTCAAAGAAATCGCTGGCATGAGGACTTCAAAAAAAATGTCTGTAACACAATTCAGTTGTCTTTCCAGCTGAAATCAAAGCACTTCACAGTTTCTCTAGGAAGGAAACAAGTACCGACAATTGCTCCCGATAAAACATAGTAGTACGCATCTCCAGACAACCGGATGAATTTCCAAGCAAACAATACATTTTCCGCAATAGACATCGATGGCATAAAAAAGGATATTTTTTGTTTCGGTGTATCCGGGGCAAATGTAATGGCCTTTACCGGATTTCGTAGAGATAAACAGCCGATGGAACTTTTTCCTCCCCTTAACAGGCTTAATACGGAATAGATCGGGTTGTTTTGTTTTTCGCAGACATAACCGGATTGTGGGAGAAAAAGGCTCTAGGTTACCACAAAGGGCAAAATATTTTGTGGTAATTGCTTGACCTTAGAAATCGAGAGGAAAATACAATGGACAACTGTTCCGAAATGGATAGCAGAATGTTGTATTAGAATGCGCTCTTACTAATTAAGATTATAAGTGTTGATATTTCTTTTCTTAAGATTAAATTATGGTTTGCTTGAATACTAACTAATAAATTTTGCAATTTCATGTAATAAACTGATAAAAGAGCAACTAATTTAACAAAACAAAGTTAGTACTAGCACATAATTGAAATAAGTTTAATTGCTTTTACTTGTGAATAATCATAACAAAGCTAATAGATATAGTATGCCAAATACAACCACTGGCAATAAAATTCGGTGAATAGTCCTGTAACATTAACGTACATGAAATATTAACAAAAGGTACCTTACAGTGCTTCAAAATAGTCACCTCCTATAACTATGCACCGCTGAGGTCTGCTTCACATGTCCTGGAAACATTGCAAGAAGTCTTCTTTTGGGATGGAGTTCAAAGCCTCGTTATGTTTCGTTAGATGTTAGGAATATCATCAACATCGATAACACGTTCTTCTCATCCCTAAAATCTGAATATCGATTTGTCACACGGATTAACGGTTAATCTGCAGTTCCTCAGCCATCATGCGCAAAGTTAGTTTACAATCTTTAGTGATTAATATTTACTCACTCTCTCTATGTTTTCGTCACTAACGGGGTTCACCAGTCTTCCGCTACGGGGGTTGTCAGATGCACTTTCCCAGTTTTTCGAAAACGCGGGAACCTCTCGTACAAACACTTCCTGGACAGTGCTTATTCTTCATAAAACTTTAAATTAATCTTTTGTTGGTTCATTTTCCTCTTCTCAGTTAAGAACCAATGTACTAAACAAGCACTTTGTAAAACAAGTCTTACACGGAACACAAATCAGTCTCAACTGAACAACGGTGGAGGCAGATGGCCAACACCTGCCGCTACTAATGTGCAGCGTTTTGTTTTGTCAGTATTCCGAGATCGACCGTTCTGACTTCATTCACCAAACTTGATTGTCAGAGGTTGTATAATATAGCAATAGTTACTCTCCAACAATGTTTCTGAAGCGTTCAATATTTTTTATCCAATTTTCAATCATAATTTTCATCATTCCCCGTACAGTAACAATGTATAGAATGCAATAAAAATTTGCTTTGACTCTACAGCTACAGTACCATCTTAATTATAAAAAATGCAAATTATCAATATAAGTATTAAATATTTTGAATGTTACTTTTAAGTAATTGCTATTTTAAAAAAGTTACTTTTAAGCAATTGATATTTTAAAAAAGTTAATTATAAATAATAATAAAGAGCAAAATAAATAATAGATATTTTTAAATAAGTTACTTTTAAGTAATTGGTATTTTTTTAAATAAGTTACTTTTAAGTAATTGGAATTTTTTTAAATAAGTTACTTTTAAGTTATTGGTATTTTTTTAAATAAGTTACTTTTAAGTAATTGGAATTTTTTTAAATAAGTTACTTTTAAGTAATTGGTATTTTTTTAAATAAGTTACTTTTAAGTAATTGGTATTTTTTTAAATGTTACTTTTAAGTAATTGGAATTTTTTTAAATAAGTTACTTTTAAGTAATTGGTATTTTTTTAAATAAGTTACTTTTAAGTAATTGGTATTTTTTTAAATAAGTTACTTTTAAGTAATTGGTATTTTTTAAATAAGTTACTTTTAAGTAATTGGTATTTTTTAAAATAAGTTACTTTTAAGTAATAGAATAAATGTATTATGTTAGTGCCCTTTCTAATTTTTAAATTATTTTAACAGAGAGCAAAATAATTTTTAATTAAATTAAATATTTATTTCCTAATATTTTTTCTAACGACATTTCTACATTTAAAAAATGTAGAAATGTCGTTAGAAAAATAGTCTAGTCTATATGTTAAACGTTATCTTACATTTTCGTCGACATCTGTGCAACCACCTGGGAAACTTATCGGACGTCTGTGCAAAAAACGTGTATAAATGCTGCACTTTTTTCAATTCCAGTCAGTCTCGTTCGAATAAATCCTTCTATCGCTACCAATTCCATCTGAAATATGCAATTTGCGCGTTATTGCAGTTCCCGGTATTAAACATTTTTTTTGCAGAAGATTAAAGCAGAATCAAGGATAAACTTAGGTCGTTAACAAACTCATGACCATGGGAGTCACTAGTACTTACCAAACTTGTTTTTTATTCACTATTGATAACTTAATTATCAAATACATTGTACTGTACTGATACATTTATAAGTATATTATATCTGTGTACAATGTATTTTGGTTTTTTATTATGTCAAAATGTATTTTGTTTTGCTTCCTTTCAGCAAATTAATTCGTTCTTTCTTTTTTTTTAATTTCCAACTTTTCCAACCCTTAGTAGGTTCATCATATTCCCTATGGGCCGTGCATCATAGTTTGAGAAACGCTGCAGGACTAACATAAAATTGAAAAGTTTAATTACTTTTACTTTTAACTAATTATAACACAATGCTAATAGATATAACATGAAGTGTAATATATAGCAATAGTTACCCTACAATAAATGACAAAAATATCGAATTGTATGGTATGGTATTGAAGTATTATCTTTACCAGTAAAAAATAACAGTTTGCTGTAGGTCTGTGGGTCTATTAGTTCAAAAACAGGAACTCGTTTTATTTGTATAGTCACCGCACAACCTTCATTCCATTTGAAAGTCAATTTTCGTAAATCAGCTCTTTTCTAGATAAAAATACTCGCGCTACCTATTCAGATACATAACATAAATTGTCTGTTTGATTAATTCTCTTATTCAATTTTTATATCATATTTTTATGTATAGTAAAATTTGCAAATTGTATGAAATATTTATGAGCATATTAACATACTAAAAACGGTGCACGGAGAAAATATATGGCCGGGTTCTTAAATATTTTTTGTAAGTATATAGTAAAAAACTGATAATATAATTAATACTAATAACTGATATTAATTAATAATAAATGTTTTTAAAAAACTATAAACAATTTTATACATATTTAATAAAAAATTGATATTTTGCCACGAGCAATTGAAAAGTAAATTAAAATAATCCACATATGTCTCTCGCTTGAAAATGTTAATATATATAAAAATGGAAGAGCAAGGGATTAGCTTTTAATCGAGTACTTCGCACAGTAAAAATATTAATTTTTATAATTTTTCCCTAAACTCTCTCTCAGAATAAGTCTATTCTTATTCCAAAACGAATGTCTAAGAATTTATCCCCAACTGAATCAATTTTTGTAGTTGCTTCTTTCTCATGAAAACTCATAACATTATACAGAGAAATAACAAAAAAAAAAAAGAAAAATTACGCCCAAATAAATTTAGAATGCCGCCCATCCGGTATAGTGGTCAGTGAAGCTGACTATGGTGCCGTAGGGACTGGGTTCGAATCCCGGAGAAGGCATGGGTATTTGTGTTGTAATCCTTTCTTCTGTCTGTGTTGTATGCTGTTATACATTGCGTGGTGCACGGGGTTAAAAAATAAAAATAAAATATATAAATGAATTTAGAATTTTCTAAATTTTAGAAATAACAAAATATGCTGAATTAAGACTCATTCAAACAAAAACAAAGTAAAAATATAGGAAACCAATAACGCAACTTTCAGTGGAGATTTAATTTTGAAAATCGTGATGGTTCAATTCTGCTGGATGTACAGTAATGCTTTTAAATTATCAACTTATTTTCTGCTTTGTATTTATTTAATTGTTGCCACAACCAGTTCCTTATTCTTCCAAAAGTTCAAAAGTTAAACTGGCAAAATGTGAAAGCAATTAGCATGTAATGACCAATTGTTCGAAATAGTTTATTATATATAATGCACGAATAATTGAAAAAAATTAAAAAATTAAAATATTTTACTTCTTTGCATTTTGTATATGGTTTGAAAATCTTGATGTGTAATTTAAAATATTTCCATTATTTCACATATATTGAATCGTAATCAAAAGGTAGGAAATAAGATAAGATCAGGGTTCTTGGATTTTATGCAATCGGTTTAAACACTAAAACAGTTTTTCAAGAGTGACGAAAGTTTAATGTAGAAAAACAATTCTTAAAAGGAAAGATACCACAGTATATTTTACACAATAAGTCCCAGATTATTTTCGGAACTTCTACAGTGCTCAGACAGAACTATCAGTGTCTAAAAGTACAATGGCGGAAAGTTTATTGGCAAGCAACTACTTGCTTGTGATCTCTTCAACAAACAAAGTGATACTGACTCAGATTCAGCGAGCGACACCCCTATTCGTAATCTGCACGGGTGCCTTTTACCTCTTTCTCAAAAAATCTACTTCCATCACAGATCCAGATGTTATAGATTCCTCCAGTGATTTCCAGAGGCATCCATATGATAACCAAGTCACCAAAGTGGTCACCAACTCGCTAAATTTAGTTGCCAAAAACCAAAGCTAACTGGGCTGTATCGTCAAAATATTTTGCCAAGTTTCGATTGAAACGCTATTATAATGTAAAGGGTGGCGTAGCTTCCAAATATTACAATTTTATCACAAACTAGTACAACAGAAAGTAATATCTACAATAAACATTTAGATATAAAATATTTACGCTATTTTATGCATTAATTGCCACACAATTTCTTTTGAAGTATAGAGTAAAAAATAAACCGAGAAATATAAGCCACATATTTTAGAATAACTGTTATAGATGGTTAGTAAAGAGAAACAAAATTAAGTCTGGAAAATGGTCTAAAACTATATACAATGAAATTTTTTGAATCATTCTTTGATTCAAAAATAAAGTGAAACAGAAATGTTTTTCTTAACATATCATTATTCAAAATAGATTATTAGTCAAAAACAGAAAGGTTTATTTTATAATACCATGAATTTATCCAGAAAAAACTCGTTTCTTGCTCTTTAATTCATAATGATATCTATCTTAAAAACAGATTAATTAAAAAGCGAATAGTTAACAGAAAACTATGCAAATAAGGCATGTTTTAATTGCACAAACTAACAATTAATGCTATGCAAAAATCATTTAAATGAAGTGTCATTTTTTGCTTACATATAATTCTAAAAGCAATTAGCAGTTTAATATAAAATTCTGGATCAGACTGAAAATAATTCAACCTAATTGTAAAAACTATAAAATAACTGAACTTTCATAACTTTTTTCAAAAGCATTAAAAGAACATTATATATAATTGTTTGCATTACACAAAATTTAACAAACCAAATAAAAAAGTTTATTTAAGAAGAAACTCAATTTTTTGCATTTAAACCTGTTTCGAACTTCTATGTTTAAAATAAAGTGCGAAAAGATGTTTTACAGAAGAATAATTTTAATGTCAAAATATTGAAATTTATAACTGGATTTTATATTAATTGGTTTTAATTTTAGAATTTTTATATAAATCTATAGTTATCTAAAAGAAAAATTAATACATTATTTTAATTTTAGCTCTGACTGAAAAGGAATTGACTAATTTTATTAACAATGTGCACAATTTCAGTTTGGAAATTAAAGATTTCAGAGTTAATATCTGTGTGATAGAATTTTGCACATCAAAGAGAGAAAAAGTAACGAATGAACTTTTTATTTTTATTCTATGCATCCATTTTTACTTATTGGAATTCTCTTAAGGGGTTTGTCCTTCTGATGTTCTTAATTAATGAAAAATATTCTCCGAAGAATTTTAATAACGTTGTGAAAGTATCTGAATCGAAAACATGATGTACCCTACAGCATTGCTGTCTTTAATTAAAAGAATACCGGCTCACAAAACCACGGGGAATTATAAAGAAGGCTGTAACGATTTTAAAATTTCTGTTTCTTCTTATAGTTTACCAAATTATATTTTACGAATGAATTTATTAAATGAATGTAAAATAATTATTTATAAAATATGATAAGGAATTACACCAATACAAGACATAGTTATTTTTAATTTTAAGTGTATATTTGTGCATAATTTTGATAAGGAAGTTTATTACATTGATAGATATCAGAATACACAAACACAGTAAAGTGTAAATTTCTAGTTTGATTTTACCCTTAGAAATTAAGATAACGCATTTAACAAATACAAGCATACAAAAACTTTATGAAATATAGGATAAAATTTTGTTCGTTATTTTGAAATATTTATAACCACGATTGTTTTACAAAATTTAAATGTGCTCACCACAAGAAAATATCTTAATTTATCAACTAAATTATTAAAAATGACACATGCGGGTTTGATACCATTTTGTTCACCGTTAAATTATGTGTTAAAATGATGCTTTTATAACTAAATTTCTCAAAAAAATTATAAATATACTCTCTGTTAAAAGAATTATAGCCCATTATAAGTACAGAATGTATTTTGAAATGGTTTTAAATTAGTAATAGTTTAAATCAATAAATTTCTTTCAAAAACGATGAAACAAAATATACGATATATATATATAGCATAATAAAATAATAAGGAGAAAGTTATCTAACCTGCAAGGCCAAAAAAGAAAGAAATTGGAAAATTGGATTCCAAGAAGCATAACAATTAAAGATACAGAAAGAGTCTTTGGACTAATAAGGAGACATATTACAATTTTTAAAGCTGTCGCTGAATTATGCCAGCAAATTCGGATTAAGCTACTTTATGGTACCACTTTCCCCGTACAGTAGAGATTTTCGGCATAATAGAAAAAACAGAAAAAAACTAGGCCTATATCTATCACACGTGGATGGTACACCAGACAGTAAAATATAATGAAAGCATCTATAGAGAACAATAAAGTTTCTCTCATAGAGAAGAATATTAAGAACATATATAATTATCTACCTATCTATTTCCTTCTCTTTCTCTCTCTATATATTTTATAGTTCCTTATACAGGTTGTCCCCGAATACCATGCACCAGCTTGGAGGAGAGGTAGAAAACATTGTGAAGAGCCATAATTACAAAGTAAGCATGGGCGGAAAACGAAAGATGGCACGAGCTCGTAAGGTTGAAACGTGTGTTTTCCCCTATCTAGACACTGTGCCAGCGTGCAATGAACATTAACTGTCAGACGAACGCCGAGTTAGCCGATTTTCAATTCATCTGTGGCCTAGCCAGCGGAAATGGACGTGATGCTGTTAGGCTGTATGGGGTAAGATATCCAACGAAGTGGCAACCGAATCATCAAACGTTCGCTCAGGTGCATCGGATTTTAGCGGATCATGGATCTTTCAGAGTCACGATTTATATCGTACTAGTACTGATAAGGTACTGGGCAGTAGCGAACAGCACGAACTCCCTATTTGAAGAGGATGTGTTGCATGCTTTGGACCCAATTCCCAGTACCAGTGTGCAGGCACTTGCCGTTGCAACCGGAAGAAGATCTCGAACAATTGTCCATCGTGGGACTACAGGATGAAGCCTTACATCGGTTTCATGTATAGAGAGTGCAATTATTACTGACAGCTGATCACCCACGTGTCGTGTTCGCACAGTGGTGTGTTAACCAAAGTAAGGCAGACATGCACTTTACCTGTTCCGTGCTGTTTATGATGAAACAACCTTTTCACGTGAATGGTTGTTTAATACGTACAACGCGTCCATGTGGGCTTTAAACAACTCACACAGCAACCGGCCAGGTGCCGCACAGCAATGCTTCAATGTTAATAAGTGGTTAATAAGAGGCACTTACGGAACTGGCTACCGATGCCCCCGCACCTGCTCGGTGTCGCTTATGGTTTCAACACTATGGAACATCATCTCATTATAGAAGGTGAGCACGTGACTATTTGAGCCGAACATTTCCAAACAGGTGGGTAGGGCGTAGTGGTCCCATCGCTTGGCCTCTAAGATTCCCTGATTTATATATATATATATATATATATATATATATATATCCTCTGAATTTTTTTTCTGTGTGATGCCATGAAGCGCCTCATGCACGACACCCCCGTGAAAACTGAAATCGACCTGATGACGCAAATATCCATCGCTGCTGCTACGATTCGTGAAACGCCTGAATTTTTCGAACAATTCCGCCAATCCATGCCGTGTAGGTGTCATGCGCGCATACATGCCAACACCTGCAAATTCAAACACCTTCTGTGATGCTATTTTATTTTATGTATTATTTTTTGTGTAATAAAGCGTTTTACACTGTGTTGTGACTTGACTGTCGTTGTTTCTCTTTATCTCGTTTCCGCCCATGCTTTCCTATGAAATTATGGCACCTCAGGATGTTCTCTACCTCCCCTCCAAGTTGGTACATGACATTCGGGGACACCTTGTATTTTATTTTTAATTCTTATTTAATTCTAAATGTTCTTTTACAATTACAAAAATTTCATATGGATTGATATTTCTACTATTGGATCTCTAAGTTTAAATCCAAGAATATCTAATCAGATGATTGAATCTGACGATAAATACTTCAGTGTTCTTTGATTCGAGCAAAATCTAAGAATTTTCTAATGTTTCTTCAGAAGAAAACATTTTTATTGAAAATAGAATAAGAACATCTATCTGTTATATTTCATTGGAATTTTCTCAGTACTGTTTACGGAAAGGGGAAATAGCTGATTTGTAGCTAACTAAAATACAAAATTTTGCATTTATTTATATAGCTCATTGATTCGAAGAAAAATTGATTCTCTTAAATAATTTTAAAAATTACTAAAATATTTCAATTTCTTGGTTCTAGAATTATTATCTTTCATTTCAATACACGTAAATGAAAAAGCAGGCAATTAAACAATTCAACAAGTGCTCTACCAGGAGCAAAATAGAATTGCTTTTCTACCAAATAACAGTTTTCTTTTCTGGTTTTTTTCTTATCGAGGGAGATCAAGTGAAAATCAAATAGCCATCAAATGCTGTATGACATTTACAAATTGTAGAAAATAAGGTTTCACTTTTATGTTAATTGCATTTTGCTAACTAAATTCATTTAGATAATTAAGTCATCAGCAGTATTGATTTGGGATGGAGATGTTTGGATTGCATTATTAAGTCTCTCTAATTAGTTTTAATGACCGTAAAATAATTGGAATCTAATTTTACTAATTGAAAGGAATGTTATCAATTAGTTTCTCTTTTTTTTTCAAAAGTAAATGTTTTTAAATTTAATTTCCTTTGCTAAAACTACATTTTTATGTAGAGTTATCAGTTTTTGTAGCTTATGGTTGTTTTCTAAGATTTTGTAACGAATGTTGTGTAATTAATGCTTAAAATAGTGTAAGTCATTTGTATCTAGAAATTTAATACGCTAATATTGCTTTTTGTTGCATTTATTTTATAATAAAAATTGTAATACTTGCTAGCAACGCTGACCCTTATATTATGATAACATTTTAATCGAAACTTGGCGAAATATTGGCGATACAGCCAAGTTTTTATCATTTTTAGGGACTAAATTTGGTGAGTTGGTGACCACTTCGTTGACTTGTCTATCATATGGATGCTTCTGAAAATCACTTGAAAAATCTATAGCATCAGAATCTATGACGAACGTGGAATTTCGAGAAAGAGCTAGAAGATACCCACACAGACTAAATAACAGTAATCTTTGCAGTAGTGAGACAGTATTACTTTGGCTGTTGAAGCGTTTACTAGCAAGTAGTTGTTTGCGAATAAACATTTCGTACTTGTACTTTTAGACACTAATAATTGGGTATGAGCTCTGTAGAAGGTGTGAAAACCTTTTGCGACTTATGGGGAGAATTTTACAGCTTTATCGTGTTTTTTTAGGAATTTCTTTAGACAGTAAATTTTCATCTGTATTATTATTTAATCTGATAGCATAAAATGCACGTATCTTAACCTACGTAACAATAAAAAACATGCAAAATATTTCTAAATACAGATATTTAAACATTTTTTATTCATTGTTAAAACATTTATATTACTTTTTCAACCCTTGGAAATATAAAAAATGTATTGTTTAAGGTATCTCTATATATGAGAAGAATAGATGATGCATGAATATGGTATTTTTTTATTCATTTATTTTCAAGTATTTACTATGGTTAACTTTCATTTCTGATTAAAACGTTATAAACAATCTTTTAAACATTTTCTTCACTTTTCCCGACTACTTACGGATATACATATATTTCATTTAAAACTAATTTGTTACGAACGATATTCGACAATTTTGTTAATTTTTGAAACTTAAATAGTTATTATATTGAATGAACATTAAAGTGATTGATTTTGCATTTAAACTGACGCCAGAAGTATTGGGGACAAACTTCAAAAAACGAGTCTTACTTAATTGATAAAAACTATATATTTTAATTTTAAAAAAAACTACTACTTTCAAATGAAAACTTTGAGGTGTGATAGATTTATTGTACTATGTCCTCTCTTCACCACGATCCGTTAGCATCGTGTTTCTCAAATTGTGGGGCGCTCCTCCCTAGGGGGAGTGATACCCCTAAATAAGGGGGGGGGGACGCAAGCTTATTGTGAAGTAGAAAATAAGATATTTAAAATACGTATTAATTTATTTAAAGGAAGCAAAACGAAATACATTCTGACATAATAAAAATTAGATACATATTTATGCTGATTTAATATACTTATAAGTGTATCAGTACTGCACAATGTTTTTGATAATTAATTTATCAGTACTAAACTAAAATAAAATTACTAGTGGCTCCCATGAGCTTGCCATACACAAAATTGAATACTTGTCTTGATAATATTCTATGACTTATATTTTAAGTCATTTTGTAGCTGTATTGTGTCAAAGTACATTTTATTGCATTTAATGCATTATTATTGTGTGGAGGGAGGGATGCGATGAAAATTATCATTGAAAATTGGGTTGCAAATATTGGAAGATTGAGCTGCACTGCTTTAGCAGTATCAGGGCACGAATCAAGCGTAACAACGCTGGTCATAAATTTTCAACCTTGACTATTTGGTAACCCCGACTTCAAGACAGCAATGGCAAGAAATAGGGAATTAAAGTCTACTGTAACTAAGTTTCTCGCATCCCCGTGATCCTTGGTGGCGTCGAAGACACCGAATAATTAGACATATTACTCAAATCAACAACTTTATTTATATATATATATATATATTTCTCTCTCTTACTATCAAGAAATCCCTTAAACGAAGGGAGCTTTCCACTTAATTACTAATCTAAATATTTATGACAAATAACCGACCCATTATCATTCGATAAGATTTGGTGTAATGGTACTCTTCTTGGATTAACGATTTAACGTCTTAACTGCTGATGTAAGGCTAAGAAATTTCCTCCCAATGCCACCATTTTTCGCACAGGCGCGTGTTGTTCGCGGTTTATTGAGGGGAAAGAAGAAGCGTCTTTTTCAACCTAAAAATTGTTTACCTTCACTTTAAAAAAAGAAAAAGAGAAAATAATAAAACGCGCAAATACACAAAATTTAATGTCTAGAATTACAATATAATTATAAAAAAGTATTGCTTATCTTTTGTGCGATATATCCTTAAACATGGTGAACACATAAACCAGCATTCCATTCAGTTGTTCATTGATAGCGTACAAAGATATCCAGTTGTCAGACTTATTTGTACAAAAAAATTTAAAAGCTCCTATTACACACCGTAAGTGTAAATGACAGCAGATAAAGTATAGGAAAGAGCACACTCAAGCGACAAAACAAGAAATACTTCTTAGCTATGTATTTCATCGTTAATGGGATAGGCTCTTTAAAATTTTTCTTCATTTTTTCTCCCGAAATAAGTAAGTTCTTTAGGAGCATTGTCAATGTCATTTTCTTCTATTCCAAAGCCATGGGACTAGTTTTTAACAGATTAGCACAATGCAAAAGATCCTTTTTTGAAAGGACGAGTATATACGTTCGGTGCACTAAACGCACCAGCTCAGTAGGACGTGCAAACATGCCCGAGGCATTTAAGGGGTTAACTTGTTCAATAAGCCGAAGTATCCTCTTCATGAAACTCTGAGGGTCTTTGATTCTTAATTCTGAAAATCTAAATTCTGTTGCACCCTAAAGACCATCCAACTACTCTCTCATCTCGTCAGAGCTTAAATAGCAACTCACATGAACACAAAACACGATTCTTCCACGGGAAGCAATTTTAGAACAGTTAAGCAATATTTTTCCTCAGAGTATTGATAAAAGGCTCGAAGTTTTGATTCGGGGATTTCAGTGTAGTTTTAA
Organism: Trichonephila clavata; assembly: GCA_019973975.1. NCBI lineage: Eukaryota > Metazoa > Arthropoda > Arachnida > Araneae > Nephilidae > Trichonephila > Trichonephila clavata. The sequence continues at coordinate 108,074 of BMAO01034886.1, forward strand.
CTCCTTGTGTGCCGAGGCGTGTATATACGTCCCGCTGACCAGATGTCTTTAGTGCCCCAGACGTACTGTTTAGTACTCGTCCTTCCAAAGGAAGACTTCTTAGTATTGTTCCGCTCGGTTTAAAACTAGTCACAGCTTTGGAACATAATAACATGAGATTAACACAGTGCTTCTAAGAAATTAATTTGTTTCGGAGAAGAGGTGGGAAAGGAATTTGAAAGAATATATTTCAGGAACAAGGAAATTCATCGTTTGGCAGTTTTTTTTCTTTCGTTTGAGTGTGCTCTTTTCTATTCATTTTCTGTCATTCTCACCTACTGTGTGAAATAGGAACTTTTTAATGTTTCGTACGAATGCACAGAATACGATACTGGTTTATGTGTTCAACCATGTTTCAGGATACATCGCAGAAGAGATAAGTTATAATTTATTTTTCATAACGTTGTAACTCTAGAGATTAAATCTTTTTATTCTCAATTTATTATTTTATTATTTTGTTTAAAGTGAAAGTAAACAACTTTTAGGTGGAAAAACACGCGCTTTTTCTGTTTTCCCAATAAACCACGCAACAATGCGCGTTGTTGCAAAACACTGTGACACTGAGGGAGGTGGATAAATTTCGTAAATTTTCTCTCAGCATGTAAGGGTTTATATATAAATCCAGACATATAAAACAAAATTAGTGTTAGATTCTATTACTTTAATGGAATTTGTATTTCTTGCACATAGCAAGCTAAATTTATCTCTCGTGTTTACACGTCATTTCTTTTGCAATAATGAATAAAACAAAAATATACATATTTATGTACAGGTAGAAGTAATAGCTTTTGTAAGATTTGTGTACCAGTCAATTAGAAAAAAAGTACAGATATTGAATAAATTAAGACGATACTCATAAGATGGCGTAATAAAGTATTAAAAAGAACGTGCTCGGGCAATATTCTTTTAATTTTTAAGCAATAGAATATTGTTTGAAGTAGATTTGCTATGAAGTATGTAAAAATATTTTCACAATGCAAAACTGTATTTAAAGCAGAAACTTTTAAATGACTCAATTGCGTTATTAAATATGTTAAGAAAATGAATTGAAGATCAAGAAATACGTGATTATAAATTCCTAATTTAAATTTTTGTGGAGTCTCATTTCACAGAAAAAAATATCTGTTCACAATGAAGCCTTTATAATAAAGGGGGAAAGAAAGAAACTTGTTGAAAAAATAATTAATGCTCCATTTTTGAAGGGCGCCATTTACTTAGTTTGTTGCCTTTTCTTTTGAGGCAAGAAACTTGAATTATCTTTTCTACGCTCAAAAGCTTCCATGATTAAACTGTGAGGAAGCAGCAACAAATTCTCTTAGAAGAAAAGTATGCGGCTTTTTCGGAAAGAGAAGAGATAATCTCTTTAAAAGTGAACTTAAGGAGAACCAATTTCATTTTTTTCCAATAGACTGTAAATTTTCAAGCCATTAAGAGAAGATAATTTCTTCCCAGATAGAAGTAACTATATATTATGTTGTTTTTAAATTCTTTAAAACTGGTGGGAAGAGTAAAATCTCTTTAAGGATATATTTATTTGTCCAAATTGGTTTAATTTTTAAGGGCTCCATAATTCTTAAACTATTTGAATTACCGGATTCTTTCCTTTTTAACAACTCCGGGTTTTAATGAAAAAACGGCACAAATTAATAGAAAAAATATATTTGATCAAGGGTAGAAAAATGTAACTCTTAAAAACAAAGATAATTAATGTCGAAGAAATAAATTTACTCTCATTATTATACTCAGAGATCTTTCAATAGTTGTGATACTTTCTCTTCTGAGAGAGCAGCTTCAGTTGAATGAGTGAGTGAATATTAACATCGCACTGTTCAGCAACACGAGGGCTTATTGGCGACGGACCTCATCATTTTGAACCATGGTCAAGTGATGAAGACGACACCTGTGCTAGCACCTCCCTCTTTTAACTACCACACCACACCGACGGGAGGACGTTTTAGCTTTCGACAAATTTAACGTGCATCGTGCCCCTACACGGTGGGTCTTCGGCGGCACTAGGCTTGAACCGAAATAAAACTATAATATAAGTATAAAATATGTTATTATTACATTGTAAATGTGGGCAATTTATGTGGAAAATGGCGGCGGTAGCCAAGTGGTCTAGGCATCGGGTCGTGGCTAGCGTGTCATGAGTTCGATCCCAGTACCACTGAAGATCCGCCGTGTAGGGGAGCGATGCACATTAAATCTGTCGAGAGCTCAAACGTCCTCCCGTTGGTGTGGTGTGGTAGTTAGGAGATGAGGTGCCAGCTCAGGTGTAGTCCGCGTCACTTGACCATGGTTCCAAATTACGTGGACCGTAACCAAAAGCCCTCGTGTAGCTGAACAGCGGGATGTTAATATTCACTCACTCACTAACTGTATGTGGAAAAATTTTAAAAATGAAAAGTGTATTAATCATTATTATAAAAATCATTAACTTTATAAGAGCAAAAGGACGCAATCATAGACAATTTCAAGAGTTTCCTAAGGTAATGGGCACTGAATTTGCCGATGTTAATATCGCTCAGTAAGGAGAAAATGCTCAAAAATTTTACGATTTGAGAACTGAAATAAAAATATTTATGGAAACAAAAGGGAAACTTGTGACGAGGGAATATGAGACATCACGGAAAAAATCAATTTACTGATATAATATGTTCCAAACTATAACAGCGTTTGAAAGAAAATTGAAATTTTGACACAATCAAATGAAAGTAAAAGATTTGACAAATTTCATTGCTTTGGCTGCACATAAACCCTTGAGTTAGGTAAAATATGCTGCATTAATTTTTAATTTAACTCAAGAGAAAATATATTTCAAGATTTTCGAAAAACTGAAGAGTATTGCATCATATTTTTTCTACCACATTTCCTCTAGAAATAAAAAGATTGCCTTCAAATCTTCAAAAAGAATGCAATGAACTGCAAAGTGAAATTCACCTGAAAGAAAAATTTGCGAAAATTTATTTTTGTGTGTGTGTGTCCTGGAGTTTTATAAAGATTACCTACCCCGCGATAAATATCCTAATTTTCACAATTATACCTTGTTAATGTTTCAGTTTTTGGCAATACCTATATTTGGGAACAATTATTTTTAAGCATGAAGCATACAAAAAATAAAAATATGACGAAGACTGGCAAACATCTTTAAAAGGCATTAAGAATTTCAATCTCGTCCATTGAACCCGATATTGATTTGCTTGTTTAACAAAAGCAAATTCATTCATCTCATTAATTTAAATATTTTACATCTTTATGAAATCCAAACTAAATGGATCAAAACTTTGACAAATTTAAAATTAATATGCACCTATACATGTCTAATCCAAATTTTTGCAGTGGATGGGTTAGAATCCCAATTGGGATGGCCTGGTTTCTGAGAAGGTGATTTCTTTTTATTGTACTATTTTATTGGAATAATTAAATTTAATTAATGCATAAATAGTAACAAAAATAATAGTTCAAAACACCCTATATAGAAAAGAAAACGGAAAATTACAAGGAGAAAATCGCTTTCTATTTCGCCCCTTACTAATCTGATTCTGTGCCATATGTATATACATATTTACATGAATTATAATTACTTAATAAAATGCTTTTAAAATAAAAATTTTCTTTGTTGACCTATGTAGGAATTGGCTTAATTTTTTTTATATTAGTTATTTTAGAACCAGATTAATGAGACTAATGTACCCTATATCATACTTTTATACATTTTTTTTAAAATCAGAAGTAAGATTGCCTGTTAAAATTCTCATCTCAGCTTGAAAGTTTATGTCAAACAATTTGCATTTGTATTTAGTATTCTTGATCTCTATGCAAGAAAAAACTTTGCTCACACGAATATATGTCGACTAAAATATAAAGAACAATTCCCCAGTATGTAACTGTCTTCAAACATGGAAACTAGTTGGGTGTTGTATCAATATATGCAGCAACTGGATAAATAAGCAAATTGTTTTTAGGTTTAATTTTCATTTGTTCTTAAAATTATTTTATCATCTCGTCTTCCAAACTCTGCATATGGTGTCATATCTTAACAGAAACACTCCCAGCTACTTTACTTACCTAATAGTGAAAAAAGGACGAGTTTTTGATCTCGCACGGTAAAGAAATCTCGGTTCAAAGCGGATTTTCCGACAGTCTTGGTGGGCAGCAAAAAACCTATTTGATGGTCGCATGTGGTATAAGGGCTGTTGTTTGTTCACCTTTTCTATTGTCTGTGTAATGTTAATGATTCGTTATATCGGGTTGAGTTAAGAATTTTCCGCCAAGTTGAAGTACCTCCGCGCCAACAGCGGTAATTTCCATGAGAGTTAACCTTTCTTCAACCAAATTTTTCCATTCTAAATCTGAAAGTTTGAACCACACGACTGGGTCATTTGTATATCAAATCTTTATTATCTTGGTCACCTAAAAGTGTTTAAAATGAAGCTATCGCGTCAATAAATCAGAACGATTATGAACTATGAGTTCAGAAATAAACTCGGTGCAATTGAATGCCACAAAAATTCTGTGAAAATTTAGGTTTCAATACTGTTTCTTATGATACAGTAAAAGTTTCGTTTCGAACGTTTAAAGCTGGGAATTTTTCCTTTGAAGATGAACCACGTTCTGGCTGCCCTATTGAGGTTGATTGTGACAAGTTAAAGCAAATCATTGGTCAAGACGGAAATTTTTCAACGCGAACTCTTGCGTTAGAGCTTGACTTTAGTCAAAAAGAAAATAGCTAATGCTCTCCAATGCTTAAGTTTAACCCCTGGGGGCCTCACAAATTGACTGCTGAAGACAAGAGAAAAGCTATTTCTGTTTGTCTCTGCTGAAAGATCAAAAGAAAGAGATCGTTCTGGACAGAATTGTGACTTGTGATAAAAAATGGGTATACTAGAACAATACAAGCCGTAAAGGGGGGTGGTCTGCACCCGCGAAATACAGGTTCGATTGCAAGACGAACGCGCGCGCGTTTACTAATAAAAAGGTGCTTTTTGTCATCTGGTGGGATTATTGTGGAAATATCTATAAGGAATACTTGAAAAGCGGGCATCAACATTACAATATACAGCAATATGTTAATCAAAGTTAGCAATAACATTCACGAAATATGAAAAAAAAAGAGTTCAGAAGGAAGGTGATTCTTTTTCATCAAGATAACGACTGGCCACATGTTAATGCAATGACCGGCTGGACGTTCTACACGCTAGAGTGGGATTGCCATTGGATTATTCCCTGTTTTCACATCTGCAGCTGCACCTTGATGACACAATCTTCCATTCAAATGACGAGGTCATAAATGAGGTCGATCTCTTTCTGGACCACAGTTCTTCGCAGAAGAGATTGAAAAGTTGCCAAAACACTGGAAGACCATTGTATATTTGAATAGAGATTACTATTTTCATTAGATTCACTGATTTTGTATGTATTTATAATTTTGCAAGACTGTTTTTTTTTTGACAGAAAACTTTTTACTGAACGTAATATTTAGATTTTAATTTTAGGATATGCAATTTTTTTCAAATGTAAACTATACACACACAACGGTTTCTTGATTTTAGTTTTGTAACACATTGTTATTTTTGTTACTAAAATTAAGTATTATTCAATAATATTTATTATGTGAATGAATTAAAAATAATTTTTTTATTGCACAAAACTAATATATATATATTCTGTACTAATTAGTAAAGTGCAATTTTTTTTTATTATCAAAAAGCAGTTTTTTTTTACTTGCTTAGTTGGAAAAATATATGTTATTCCTTTTACTGATCTCCCGTTTTCTTTGCAATGCAACCTAGTTGTAAATGTTAAATGTACATTGTGATAATATATATATATATATATGGGACGGCGTCTAGGGGAAGGTTCGATTTTAATGTTAAAATAAGCACGCAGAGTTAAAATAACTTAATTAATTAATAACACAACTAAAACATTAACTATTTACAAGGGTTTTAAATTATTCGAGATAACACCATACTAATTCCGAAAACACGTACTCTTTCTCAAAACAACGGAGAGAGCGATTTCCTCTGACCTGCCTTCGTTCAAGCTTTGGTGCAACTCCCAGTTTCTTCATTCTGCCACCTTTATAAATACATAATCTCATCGTATCGCGCAGCTAAAACTCACGTGGCTTCGATTAGTGGTGCCATCTCTTACAATAAAAATCAAAAGAAGTAAAAGAAAACTTGCACTCCTTTCCTACAAGTTCGGCCATCCTGGGAATCACTGACCTCAGTGATTTTACATACCATACAATAAAATATAGGCCTCTGCAAAATTAATATTAATCGGAGATAAAAATTCCAATATAGACATTCAAATTTGAAAATAAGGATACAACTCTAAAAAATGAAATATTAATAGCAAAGAAAGCAAAACACATTAATACACATTATGTTCTTTTAAAAAGAATAGAAAACGCTTTTTATTAAAATACATCATCATGGTGAGTAAAATTTCATTAAATCAGCAGATGAATTTGTTATCTTAGATCCCTCATGATCACCCACTTTCTCTAAATCATATCTATCTCTAGGTTTTACTTTAACTATTCTATATGGTCCCAAAAACTTAGGCCTCAATTTCAAACCTGTCCCAAATTGTGTTCTCTGAATAACCACCAAGTCACCCATCTGGTAGTTAGGGGCCTTCCTGCGCTTCCTGTCATAGGTTCTTTTATTCTCTGCCTGTATCTTCTGGATATTTTTCTTTGCATCTTGTCGTAATTGGTTCCTCTGTTCTTGAAATTCCTCCATCATTTCGTCCATCAGTAACTCTCTCAGGCGAAGGTCTTCCTTGTTTCTCATGGTGACGCCAATTAATAATTCAAATGGAGACCACTTAGTACTACGATTAAATGTACTATTTAAAATTCTTTGAAGTTGGTCTACGAACTTGAACCACTTGGTAGACTCCTCAATTGACAGCTTGGTCAAAACGGGAATAATAGTTCCGTGTATTCTCTCGACTTGGCCATTCCCTCTGGGTACTCCGGTGGCGATTTGCAAATGTTGAATGTTTTCATTAGTACAATAATCTCCAAAAGCTCCAGAAGTAAAAGCAGAACCTCTGTCTGTTGTTATTCACTTGGGATTACTAAAAGTCTTTTGTTGCAATTTTAATTTATCCAAAGCATCTTCTGCGGAAGTTGATCTAACGGAATAAAGCCAGGTAAATTTTGTAAAATCATCCACTATTGTGAGAATATGCTGATATTTCTTGTTAGTAGAAGGCAAAGGTCCGATAAAATCGACGTGGTAAGTACTTAATGGCACATCCTCTTTAGGAATGGGGTTGAGGAATCCATCCTTTTTTCCACTCTTTTTGTTGGTCAAAATTCATGGCACACAGTTAACAATTACATTTTGCACCTGCTTGCTCAAATTGGGAATGAAAAATTCTTGTTTCACAACTCCTTCTGTCTTGGCAACGGAGAAATGTCCCTTCTCATGTGCTAACTTAATTATCTCAGTTTGCATATCTCTTGGTACAACTATCAATTCACGACCTTCAACATATTTGTAAAGTATTTCGTTTTTATCGAAAAAGTCTGAATTGATGTTTGTTTCAATCAGTGACCTTAGACTCTGAGTGTATTCATCCTCTTGTTGTGTCCTTTTTAATCTTGCGGTTAGAGTATCGTTAGTAATTATTGCAACTGGATATCTACTAAGGGCATCCACATGTTGCATTCTCTGGCCGGAACGATGCACAATTTCATAATCAAACTCTTCCAGCAATAATGCCCATCGCGTTATACGAGTAACCAAATCCTTTTTGTCCATGGTCCTTTGAAACGCTGAGCAATCCGTTATGACTTTGAAATGATTTCCCATAAGGTAGGTTCGAAATTTCTTTAAAGCGTTGACAACAGCAAGAACTTCAAGTTCATAGCTGCTATACTTCTCCTCTGCCGGAATAGTTTTCTTAGACATGTATTGAACTGGATGCAATTTTCCATCTTCTGCCTCTTGAAGTAAGACGGCTCCGTAGCCTTGTTGACTTGCATCCGTGTGCAATTCGGTTGTTTTTCCCTGCTGGAAAATACTTAATACTGGACTTTCAGTCAATAATTGCTTGAGCTTTTCAAATGCTTCTATTTGAAGTCGTTCAAAGACAAATCGATTGTCGTTTCTAATTAGATCACTCAAAGGTTTCGCTATTTTAGAGTATGACGGAATAAATTTTCGAAAATAGCCAGTGAGTCCTAAAAAGCTTTGGACTTGTTTGACAGTCGTTGGTACAGGAAACCTCTTGACAGCTATCGTTTTTGCAACTGATGGGCGTACCGTTCCATTTTCAACAACGTGACCCAAAAATTCCACCTTTCGTTTTAAAAACTGACATTTTTCAAACTTGATCTCCTACCTATATCTGGATGCGACCTCAAACACCTTCTTTAGTTTTTCCAAACCTTCTTTCTCATCTTTAGCTGGAACGATCAAATCGTCCAAATAAATTATTACGATGCCTTTTCGCATGAGTTCCCTAAAAATGCTGTACACATATCTTTGGAATACGCTTGGGCTTGTACTGAGACCAAAAGGTACCTTATTAAATTCGAACTGCCCGTCTGGTACAACAAAGGAGGTGAAATGCTTGCAATCCTCGTTTACGTCGACATGAAAAAACCCATTTTTCAAGTCTAATGTGGAATACACTTTGGCGTCTTGCAGCCTATCCAATACGTCTTCTATCAGTGGCAAGGGGAAGCGATCCTTGACAAGTTTTCGGTTCAGTTTCCTATAGTCGATGCATAGTCTGTCGGTACCGTCTTTCTTCTTGACTAACACGATTGGACTTGCATATTCAGAAGAGCTTGGTCTCACATTCCCTTATCCAACCATTCGTCGATCTGCTTGTTGACGGTCTGATTCTCCAGAAACGACAAACGTTGTGCTGTTTGGTAAACTGGTATATCATCCTTCAGGATAATTCTCATGGATACATTTGTCGTTTCGGTCTTCTTAGGTGTATAGCTGTTGATTAGTTCAGAGAGTTCCTTTCTTATTCGAGGATTGATAACATGTTTAACTTCAATTTCGTCTTCAGTTCTTGCTTCATAAACCTGTGTATTCACAAACCACACCTTCTCTTCGTGTCTACGGAAATAAACACCTTTTTTATGAAAGCCAACAAAAGCTTGTTCCAAAATGTCCGATACTATCACTGCCTGGAACTCCAAATGCACCGTAGGCACGACATGCCATATTACGGAATATTTCTCTCCATCCAATTCGATTTCTCGTTGGAACGATCCTTTGGTTTTCACTTAGTACTTACCCAATCCAGATAACACGACAATGTCCTTCGAGAGCTTTCGATTGCTCGATGATTCTTTGCTTACATCTTCACGAATAAGAGAAACTTAGCTTCCAGTGTCGATTAGAGCCTCAAAAGTCTTGTTTCCTATGGTTATTTGCCTGGTCTTAATTCTGTCTTGCTGAATTCGAGAACAAATCTGGACCGGAGAGCTTGAAGATTTATTGATTTTCGTACCCTTGTTGCGCTTTGTACAATTTACGGCATAGTGACCTGGTCCCCTGCAGTAGCTACATGTTACCTGATTAACTCTTTTATCGTAAGTTCTCATCGATTGAAAGCATTTCTATCATTCCAATTATTTCCAAGGTGAAAACGTTCTTGCCTTCGAGAACAATTATCGTTATATTTTTCGATCTCTTAGCAAATGAGTTTAACTGCTTTGGCCCTATAGTTCTTCGGACGTCTTCATAATCTTCAAATTTTTTCGCTAGCTCAATAGATGAATTAATAGTAGACCATTCGTCCAAAAAGTGTTCCTGAAAATCATACGGCGTCCTCTTCTTCATTTGATCGGCTATGATTAATTCTCGTAATTGGTCGTAGGTGTTAACTTTTAAGCCCAAAGTCAATCCATCAAAATACGTCTGTAATTCGTGTTGAAAATCTTGCCATGTTCGTTCATCGGACTTTTGGTGAAACAAAAATAACTGACGAAATTTTTCCGGAGAGAGAGAGAGAGAGAGAGAGAGAGAGAGATAATTTAAATCTTTGTAAGAGCAACTTCTTTATATGATCGTAATCGTTACACTTACCAGTTGGTTCTCTTGCGATCAGATGGGCAATTTCGACGGGTATTAAACCTATAAGTTTTTGAACCCAATCTTTTTTCGGTAAGGAAGTTAGTTCTGCATGACGCTCAAATAAGGTAAGATTCAAACCAATATCTTCCTTCATATTAAACTTATGAAAAGTTTCGTGAAACAGTTTATTCAATGCTTGAACGTTTTGGGATTTATTCGGCATACCGGCAGTCTTTTGCGCTTGTATTCGCAACTTCTCTAATTCGTACTCTCGTCTTTCTCTCTCATCCTTTCGCATATCCTCTCTCTTAGCCCTCTCTCTCTCAGCCCTTTCTTTCTCTTATCTTTCTGTACGTTCCTCCACTATGCTATCAAGCATCTTTTTAACATCGTCTTCAACGTAATCTGGGCTTTTTACGATCAGCTCCTTTAACTTCAATTTTGTGATACCTGCTTCGATAGTAAGATCCAAATCCTCGGCGAGTGACACCAAATCCTCTTTCCTTTTCGCGAGTAAGAATGCCATTTTTAAACTCAGAATGGTGACCCAGAGAACAACTTAAATTTTTACCCAAGTTAAATGAGACAAAACCATTAAAATGACACGCAAAAAAGTTTACTCACTTAAAATGAAACAAAAGATAATTTAAATAAGATGCAATTATCAATTATATACAATTATAGACAAAAATGGACTTTTAAAGAATTCCCGGAACTTAAATCCTTTTACAAAACACAACAATATTACAGTTAATATCAATTTTATTTTTTATTAAAAAACAACGCGTTCCTCTCATTTATCAAAAATAGATTAAGAAAAAACACGGAAAGTACTCAGTTATTAATCCAAAACTGAAGGAACATTAAATATTTATGTCTGCAATTAAACCAATAATAGTACCTGGTACTTCAAAATTCAATTTCAGATTCACAGAACAGGAAATATACACACAAAATCATTCATTTATATAATTTTCGCCTATTACTCACACAATACCAAAAAAAGGATACTAGCACAATTCAATGTAATTCTGAAGACACTTTACCTTGACCTCAATGACACAAGAAATCTTGTTTCGTGTCGATAACTCGCAATTCGATGCAGTTCCAAAGGTTCTCTCGTCAGTGTTGACCTCAATGATTAAGGTAATCCCGTTCAGTATCTCGTTGAGTCGCTGGGCTTCCAGTTTTGTTTGACTGTATCTGACGTGGAAATTCGCCAAGATTCCGTGTTTCTAACCAAGTCAATGGACTCCTTTTTCTTGTTGACTGTTCTCGATGAAGTATTTCCGTATCGCTCGTAAAATTTCTTATCCATCTGAAGGCTTCGCCGGGTTTCTATTCGATGCAAGGCAAGGTCTATGTACCACTCAGGAAATCAAAAATGGATGAGGAGGTAAAACTTTTAAAAAATGCTCTAGATAAAACTTGAATAGTTTAAAAAAATTCTCGGTCAAAACCCCCATTTGTGGGACGGCGTCTAGGGGAAGGTCTGATTTTAATGTTAAAATAAGCACGCAGAGTTAAAATAACTTAATTTATTAATAACACAACTAAAACATTAACTATTTACAAGGGGTTTTAAATTATTCGAGATAACACCATACTAATTCCGAAAACACGTACTCTTTCTCAAAACAACGGAGAGAGCGATTTCCTCTGACCTGCCTTCGTTCAAGCTTTGGTGCAACTCCCAGTTCTTCTATCTGCCACCTTTATAAATACATAATCTCATCGTATCGCGCAGCTAAAACTCACGTAGTTTCGATTAGTGGTGCCATCTCTTACAATAAAAATCAAAATAAGTAAAAGAAAACTTGCACTCCTTTCCTACATATATATATATATATATATA
>BMAO01034887.1:0-22896 GCA_019973975.1 Trichonephila clavata
TACAATAACGGAGTGAATATGAAAGGCGAGAAATCAGGGGCTCAATTTAAAATAAGAACGTTAAATCCGCGAACAATCTATGTGCCATGTAGTAGCCACTCTTTAAATTTGGTCGTTAATGACATGGCAAAAGCATCCTTAGAAGCCTGTACTTTTTTTTTAATATAGTTAAAAAAAAAAAATTTTCCCCATCAACTTTTCGTTGGGTTATATTATTAAAATCTATAAAGGGCATAAAACTTTAAAGCCACTTAGTGTAAATAACTGAGAAAGCTGAATAGAGGCAATAAAACCCTTAAGCTATTAATTGGGAGGTTTTAATGATGCTTAGTTTTTATAATAAGGCTGAAATTGACAACTCTATAAGAGATGAGGCCTCTGGATTATTAAATTCTACTTAACAATTCAAGTTCCTATGGCCCATCATTATTTGGTATAAAATCTTTAATTGCATTAAAACCCAAGAAGCAAGCTATTACAAACAAAATATTACGATCTACCATCTACAATGGAACTCTCAAGAAATTGTAAAGATTTTTTTAAGGATGTGACTTTTGATAAAATGCACTGTGATGCAAAAGAACTGGCCGTCGAGATTGATATATCTGCTAACTTTGAGGTGACGCAGCCACGTCACAGAGTTCGACGGAAAAATGTGAATTTTAAGTATGAAGCACAAGATGATCCGATGGAATATCCTAAATTAAAATTCAAGATAGAGTTTTATTTTTTTAAATTGGATGAAGCAGTTAATGCCTTGGAATGCAGATTTAATTTAATGAGTACTGACAGTAATTGTTTTCAATTTTTGTACAATATATATGATTTAAGAGATACCCTTAAAACTTTAATTAATTAAAAACTGTAAAAATTTAGAAATGATGTTGACCGACGGAGAATCATTGGATGTAAACGCGCTTGATTGAACAGATGAGATAATGTCAGTTTCAGCTTTAGCAGGCAAAAAAAAAAAGCCCAGTTGTGTGTGTGTGTGTGTGTGAAGTTTTAAGATTTATTTCTGTTTTAGAATTTAGATTTATTTCTGTTTTAGCTCCAAATCTTGCTATTGCATTTATTTTACTTTCTTTGCTAATAAGTTTGGCAAGTGTAGATATTAGTTTCTCAAAATTAAAATTAATAAAAAATTTCTTACAGTTTACAAATTCTAAAGATAGATTAAATGGCTTAGTTACATTGGCTATCGAACATGAAATAGCTGAACAAATTGATCAAAAAGTTTTCAGAATTAAAAATCAGGAAAAAAAAGCAGTGGTAATTTTTTATGTTGTAGTTTTTAATCTATATATATAAAGGAGAACAGCGACTCACTGACTGACTGACTAATCACGAAATCTCTGGAACTATTCAACCTACAGACTTGAAATTTGGTAGACATGTTCCTTTGATAGAGTAGACATCAGCTAAGAACGGATTTTCCGAAATTCGAAACGCAAGGGGCGTTACGGGGGGTTAAGGGCTTTAATAATAATTGTTTCCATGTTTAAACTACTTGATGTACAATCTTGAAATTGGGTAAGCGGATTCCTGTCAGAGAGTAGAGATCCGCTACAAATGAGTTTGGTGAAAATCCCCAAGTGGCGTTGCAGGGGCTTAGGGGACGTTATAGATAATTATTTCCATTTTTAAACTATTTGACGCACTGTCTTTAAATTTGATATATAGATTCCTTTCGTAGAATAATGATCAGTTACAAAACGGGTTTTGTGAAAACAGACTTCTAAGTGGCGTTTCGGGGGATTAAGGGGCGTAATAGATAAATATATCCGTTTTTAAACTACTTCACCTACCTGCTTGAAAATTGGTAGGTAAGTTTCTTTCCTGCAGTAAATATCCGCTACAAAATGGGTTTTGGGAAAATTGACCCCCAAGGGGTGTTGCGGGGGCGGGGGGTTTAAGGGGCGTTATAAATTCCTATTTTTAAGTTATTATACGTACAGTCTTGAAACTTAGTAAGCAGATTCCTCTCATAGGGTAGAGATACACTAAAAATGGGTTTCGTGAAAATTGCCCCCAAGTGGCGTTGAGGGGACTTAAGGGGCGTTATAGATAATTATTTCCATTTTTAAACTATTAGACGCACACAGTCTTTATATTTGATAAAGAGATTTCTTTCATAGAGTAGAGATCAGTTATAAGAAGGTTTTGTGAAAACAGACCTCTAAGTGGCGTTGCAGGAGAATAAGTGGCGTAAGAGATAAATATTTTCGTTTTTAAACTATTTGACCTACCTGCTTGAAAATTGGTAGGAATGTTTCTTTCATGGAGTAAATATCCGCTACAAAACGGGTTTGGAGAAAATTGACCCCCAAGGGGTGTTGCGGTGGGTTAAAGGCAGATATAAATAATTATTTCTTTTTTTAAACTATTAGACTCACAGTCTTGAAATTTGGTTAGCAGATTCCTCTCATAGGATAGAAATACACTGCAAAATGTGTTTTGTAAAAATTGACCCCTAGGTGGTGTTGCGGGGGTTCAAGGGGCGTTATTGATATTTTTTTGCATTTTTAATTAATTGGACGCACAAATTTTGCTAAGCAGATTCCTTTCATAGAGTGCAATTCCCCTACAAAATGGGTTTTGTGAAAACAGACCCAGAAGTGGCGTTGCGGGGCTCAATTGGCGTTATAGACAATTATCCCCATTTTTAAACTGTTAGACGTACAGTCTTGAAATTTGATAAGCAGATCTCCTTTCGTAAAGCAGAGAACCGCTACAAAATGGGTTTTGCGAATATCAACTACTAAGTTTAATTTCGGGAGATTAAGAGACGTAATCGATAAATATTTCCATTTTTAAACTACTTGATCATCCTGCTTGAAAATTGGTAGGCATGTTCCTTTCATGAAATAGAGTTCCTCTGACAAAGAGTAAAATGAAAATTGACCCCCAAAGATGCTTGCGAGGGGTCAAGAGGAGTTACAGAAAAAAATTCCTGTTTTTAATTGTTAGACCCATATACTTGAAATTTGTTAAGCATGTTTCTTTTGTTGAATAGGGATCCACTAAGAATAAAATTTAAGCAAATCAAGTTCTGGGGGGTTGCAGGGGGTTACTGGGACGTATTGACAAAAAAAATTACGTTTTTCGAGCTACAAGGACTACAATAATGAAATTTGGTTTGCATTTTTCTTTTGTTGAATTGAAATCCGTTAAGAGCAGTAATTTTGGAAAATGGCTCTCAACGGGATTACGGGGATATTTATAGTAAAACTTTTGCTTTTTTCTGTTAGATTTAGACTTGAAATTTGGCTTGCATGTTCAATTTACGGAGTAGAGATCCACCAAAAATTGGTTTTGCGGGAATCCACTTGGTTTTTGAGTTACGAAAGAGCAAACATCATTCTATGCTTCAAGTTTAGAGATTTTTAGAAAATACAAATTAGATGAGTTCTGCCCTTTTTTTTTTATCAACAGGTGACAGTTACAGGTATAAGTACATTTTTCAATTCAATCGAATTCTTAATGCTAGGACTTAGATATCAATAATTTATACATGTATATAAGCAGTAAAAATTTATAAAACATCATGAAATACCCAGCGAAGCGGGCGGGTAACAACTAGTATATATATATGTACTGTAGCTCCCTTTTTCTTCGCAAGGAATATTCAAGTTTTATAGGTGTGCATTTATGAACAATTTTTATCTTTTTTTAATACTAGTTTTTTTTACTTTGGGGAGAGGGGCGATATTTTCCATTTCTGTCAGGGGTGGCAAAATTGCTAGAGCCGGCCCTGGTCCCGAATTTTTCTAGTTTCTCAATTTGTCACAGACTATCTGCCAGGAAAAGGACGTTTTAACATACGTTCAACATTTAAATGTCCTTTGTTCAGACTTTGAAACTAGGTTTGAGAATGTTTTGACATAATATATGGTAATAATACCACAGTAGGCAATTAATGAATATAGTCATATTGACAGGAAAAAAAATGTCATATTACAAGAGGAGCTGATCAGAATAGTCACTGAGAAGATCTTAAAGTAAAATTTAGAAATGGATAGCAGCAATTTTAGAAACACCAGAATGGATGAAGCACCAGATTCATCTCTCCCATTAAAAGCATTGGTTTGTTGCTCAGTTACTTTATACAACAGTTATTTTAAGTATTAATTAAATTTTAATTTAATTAATTAACATGTGTCTCTTAGATTTTAAACACTATACTTCGCGACAGTTAGAAATTTAGATATTTTAAAGTAAGTATAGCTCTATACCAGCTGTCAAAAAGATATTTAAGTTGATAAACTTTCAAAAATTCCGTATTTGGTAAGTGGGGCGTCTATCCAAAACTGAAAAACATGGCAAAGGGTCTATGAGACAAAAAAGTTTGGGAACCTCTGGTTTACCTTATGGTAAAACACAATTTTTTCTATAGTGAACTTCCTAAAATCTTATGAGGACACAGGTTGGGAAACCCTGCATTAAAAAGTAATTTTTGCATCAACCCCCTTTCATTATAAAACGTTTCCGTATTTTATCCGGCTGACTTTCTCAAAGTTTTTTTTTTTCAGGATTCAAATCAGTGGTTCTGTTTTTTTTTTTCTACGAAGTTATGGGAACAGCAAAAAAACAATTCACGCCTGGAGAAAATTATCCCCTTGACTTGAGAGTATGTTTTACTTCCAAGAATCGATCAACGTGAGGGCGGGGGCAGAAACAGCGTGAAAAGACCAAAACGTACCCAAAAAAATTACACTCTAACAAAAGAAAACTATACAATTTTCTAATTCTAGCATTGAATGATTCGAATTTTTTTTTCTAAAAAGGGGCATAGCCAGTCATTAATCCTGCCTGGATGCATCCTGTCAATCCTGACTGAAGGCCAAAAAACACTGTTTGCATTACCAACAATTTTTACCCACATGCTACCACATACGTACATATCAACCAACTCATCTAACCATAAACGAAATTGAAAAGTCTCATACATTTATAAACTGGTAGATTCGGTGGAGGCTGGAGGTTATAACAACAACTCCATACTAACCTATAATGTACAGCTTAGCCAAAAACCTACCATTTACTGTGACCAGAAAGCGTGAAATTTTCGGCTCCAGACAGACTCTCTTTTTTTTTTGTATTTACTAAATTGCAGGTTTTTCTACTTATTTTCGATTTGTATTACCAAAGTGGGAATCCAAAATACGCGCGTTGCTGTTCTGTTATTTCAGATTGTGGGTCAAAAAGGGGGGGGGGGAGATGCCGCTTTTGTGTGTGTGTTCCTCAATATTATTCTGAAATTACTGTACATCGGTTGGCAAATTACTTTTTTTTTTACTCTTAGCATACTACTTTACGGATTGCGAGGAAAAATAAGCAGAAGTTTCAGTGAAATATTTACTAAGAATTCAAGAGACGCTTGGGAATTTGATGCAGGTTTTATTTAAATACAGTTTTTTTCAATCACAAAAGGAGATTTTTTAAGCAAAATATTGTTTTACAGTAGTTCGTCAAGCTTAACATTGCATTAGCCGGTTCGAATCATTATTCTATGAAAAGAGAGTAAATTTTTTTTTCTTTTTTTTTATTATTTGTGAGAAACTGTGTTCTCGGATTTTTAGTAAGCTTCTTCTCCGAGATATGCTTTTTGTTATTCGAGTGTTGAATTTCAGATTTTCTTATGTCTCTTCTATTTTGTTATAATTGTAACACAAAATTCAAAAAAGAAAGGAATATGAGTTGTAGTTTTACAATTTACAGTTCTGAATGTTTTTTTTTTTTTCGAAAACGTTTTGTATATTATTTGATGGTAATTCTTACTGTATTCTTTAATTCTTCATATTCAAACTTTCTTTTCAAAAAAGTTTACCTAATTTTTAAAAAAATTGAGTATTTTCGAAACTTTTAATGAATTAAAGTTAAAAAACACGATGGTATTTCAACTTTCATCAGTTTGATTTTTTTCGCAGTGAAGCTTGTTAATGATATCTCAATTTAGTGCATTCTCTAGCATTTCCAAAATTCACTTATTGCTTAGGTTACTTATTGGCTTATTAGAGCTTCATTTGACAATGCAGGAAAAAAGTTCCTTAACAAATAAGAGGACTGCAAAGGATTTTTATTCGCATTTTAATAAAACTTACTTTAAAGTTTTTTAAATGGTACTTAAAACTTATTTTACATTAAATGTGTATCACAAAATGTATTTCAGGTTTAAATTTTATGTGATATATATCACATATTTATTAATATGCTTTTTAAACTGAGGGTATTAATTTTAAATGAATTGAAAAATTGATTTAAATTTTAAAACACTCACATATTACACAAAAACAGAATTGTCAATTTGGAGTATTAAAAAGACCTTTCTTATAATCATCCATTTAAATCATCTTATAAGAAGATGAAAAAATATAACTGGAAGGGAAAATGAATAGAAGAGTCCAAAAAGCTCATTATTTTCTTTTAATATGGGAAGATGTAATGCAATATTATACCTGAGAGGAGCTTTGACAAATTATTTTCTTAAACTTGATATGCGTAACACAATTTCTTTTATTAATATTTTCTTCGTGTAATAGGACTTCAAGAAGCACGTGTTGTTTCTTTTCATATGACGTAGCAGGTTTTTTTTTCTATTTTATGTGAAAATACGATAACTTTCTGTAATACTGTTCATTAAATTTGATAGCAGAAACCATCATCTACTCACGTTTTATTTTTGCACAGTGGGTAAATGAATCCCCATTCTCTGAAAATCAGAGTCTATCATTTCTTTTCTCCCTCGATTTATATTTCGATGACGCACAAACGATATTTTCATACAATCGATTTTCATCAACTCGCTTACTTGGCATTAAATATTCTTTAGATAACATTTTATCATTTTACTTTTTAATTATAATACAGTTATGCTCCATTCTAAATTAGACTTTATTTGCATTTTCTATCGTTCTTAAGTTGTATTAACCTGTAAAAATGTAATTTTACCTTTTTTCCTGTGGGAAAAAAAATTTCCCCTTGTTTTCTCAATTGTTATGTGGTACACAATCCTACAATGAATCAAATTATTATTGTTACAGAGATGCCGCCTTATCTGTTCTTTTTTAATGATGTCTCGCAGAAAGCACTTTAATTGGCATAATGGTTTTGGAATGAGCATATTAAGCAGTTCTACAATTTTTTTTTCGTTTCCAAAATAGTGATATTAAGAAGCTTTTCATTATTTTTACCTGTTTTTTATTGCATTCTGATAAACTGTTATTTTGTTTCGAATTTTTTAAAATTAATTGCTTCAAAACTATTGAAAAAAGAAGCGTATTCAGTTACGTTCAGTTTTTTCGAATTTTATAATTGGGATTTGGACTTTGATAAAATTGATCAGGTTTAATTTGATAAAATAAAAAGTTTTGAATAGATGTGTTTTTCTCTCTCTCTCTTTTTCTCTCTCGTTAAAACATATGTGGTATGGGAATAACATTTCCGGATAACTATAATACTAAAGTGAGAAGATTATCATTACAAAAATCAATAGATCAATGGCGCAACCAAAATGTTATAATTTTTGCCTGTAAATGTTCAACAGTCTTTAATATATATAACTCTTTTACATTCTTCTATAATACATTATTTGGAGAAAAAAAATGTTACATAGCAAATGCATTGGATGGCACGGAAAACGGCACCGTATGGAAAAATGGTGACGCTGGCACCATTTCCGAAGTCATGTGTAACAATGGAAGTGATGTGTGTGTGTGTGTGTGTGAATCATTTTCGAATTATGATACTGACGTTTAGATTGATTATAAGTTCATATATGTATTTGAAAGAGAGTTTTTAATACAGGTAAAATAAATTAATAATTTACTCTTATTATTTTTCTCTCGTTAAATATTTTAAAGTTTCTTAAGTATCTAATATTGTTGAATCTTTTACACAATCCATCTTTTGCACAATCCATCCCTTCCCGAAAAATGTAGAAAATTTGGGGTGCGGCTTAAAGTCAAGTAAATACGGTGTTTATTTTTTCACTGATGTGAGTGATTACATACTTTTTAAAAGACTCTTTTTGTAGTCTTCTTGAAGTTGTGACGGATCTATACGCGTCTATAACTAACCCCTAGGGGACTTTTCTGGGGCAATAATATTACCAATCAACTTTCACTGCGTAAATATCGGTAAAATTTAATACATTTTAATAATAACAGATTGGGTCGTAAAACAGTCTATTTAATCTATTATTCTCTAACCATATGTAAACATCATTCGTTTTAATTGCTCATAAAACAGCAATTTTTCTTTTAAGGCTGTCCTACATGTATTAATCAATTATTAATATTGTTACGTTGATCGGGGTTCGAGGATTTTATACAAATCAGTCGCAAACGATAAGACAGTTTTTTTTAAGGGCGATGAGAATTTATTGCCGCAAAAACAATCCTTGAAATACAGGATGCAACAACAATATTCACCTAATAAATCTCAGAAAGTCTTCACACCTTCAACAGTACTCAGATACAAACTATCAGTATCTAAAATACACGTATGTAAAAGATTATTCACAAGAACAACCAAGCTAATCATGGTCAAAACAATGTTCACTAATTGCTGGTTGAAACAAGACTGACTCGTTTCGGCGAGAATCACTCTTATTTATAGCCGTCGCGGATACTTCGAGAAAAATCCGCTTGTGTCGTGAGATTTGTGGATTTCTCCAGTAATTTCTAGAAGAATCCAGAGGCTTCCGAACTCACCAACTTGGTTGCCAACGGTGTCCAAAAATGCTGACAGCTCGGCTCTATCGCCAAGATTTCGTCAAGTTTCCATTGAATAATTAAAAGACGGCGTTGCTTGGGAATATTACAATTATAAAATATAACAGAGTAGTATAAATGCACTGCACATCGAAAAATACAAATTACACTGCTGGCCACCGTAAATGCAACACCAAGAAAGACAAGAGATAGCACAACAAAATTTATTTTGTAGATAACATATTGACCAAGTATCAAATGATTAAATTTATAGACTTCTGTGAAGTGTGGTTCCGGCCAGAATCAGTAGCAAGAGTAGCCGCCATTGTTGGAGATCCCCGCTGCCACACGCCTCGACATTGATTCAAAGAGACTTTGGATGTGTTCTTGGGGTACAGGAGACCAAGCAGCTTCCACACGTTGCCAGAGTTGATCTGGTGTGGCAGCTGTGGGTGTAATCTGGGTCAATCGTTGAGCACCATGGACCACATGTTTTCTTTCGGCGAAAGATCTGGAGAGCGAGCGGGCCAGGGAAGCAATTCAATCTGGTGATTGACAAAGAACCTTTGGACAATGCGTGTCACGTGTGGTCGCTCATTATCCTGTTGAAATATGGCTGTGGCCAAGCCCTGAAGGTAAGGAAGAACAACTGGCTCCAACACCATAATACCCGGTGCAGGACCAGTGTGGCAGTGCATAACGCAGCTGTTCAGCATCCTCTCTCCACGGTGTCTCCAGACTCGAATCCGACCATCGTGGTGTTGCAGACAGATGCGTGACTCGTCAGTAAAGACAACTTCATTCCATTCTACAGCCCACATCCTTCTTTCATCGCACCATTGGCAGCGGAGACGTCTGTGGTTCTGCATCAAGGGTAGACCAAGCAATGGACGTCTTGCGGACAGACCACTCTGCTGTAAACGGCGTCGAATGGGTCGCGCAGACACTAAATGATGCGTTACAGACTCAATGTGCTGTGCTATGGTTCGTGATGTGACTGAGCGATCCGTCACTGCCATGCGCACAATTTGCCTGTCCTCACGTGAAGTGGTGCACTGAGGTGGGTGCGATAGACCACGTTGGTCCGTCGTACCCTCCTGCATCCAACGGTCACATATCCGCATTACAATTGTTTGGTTTCGTCCAGCACGACTACCGATTTCCCTGAAAGATAATCCACAAACACGGTAGGCCACTCTATCCTTTCTCTGTCGTACTCGGATACTTAATCAAAAGCTGATCGCTGTTTTCTAAGAGACATAACTGATCATTCTTTGAAAAAACTACAAGAAAAACACAATTGCCGAACTTGAAATCGTCGAAATCTCCAAGCCTTAAATAGCGCTTTGAGGTGGCGCCACAAGCGTGCGTGATGTGTGTCTGTACTGCAATTCTAATCATTTGCATATCTCACCTCCGCTAATGCATGTTGTAAATTTCATGTTATTTGCGTGCTTCCTTCAGGGTGTTTGTTGCATTTACGGTGGCCAGCAGTATATTTACACTATTTATACAAAATTCGTAACAATTTTCTTAGTAAATATTACACCAACAATTAAAGGTAGCTAAATTATTTTTAAGCATTTATTTTAGAGTTACTTGAAAGGAGAGGAGATGGTTCTTTTGGCACGGTCCGGCTTCACCCCGCACCAGAATCCACGAAAAAAGGACTATCATGCAACACAGGTAAATAAGGTAGAAATGTCGACAGCGGCAGCTTTAGTAAATATGGACAATCCAGGTAAGAGAATTTTAAACTGTATTTTTTGTAATAAACCGCATCCAAGTGAAAAATGTTATTCTGCAAAGAAAATGACAATAGCTGTTAAGCAAAGTTTATTGTTAAAAAAAAGGGGCATCCTTTTCTTGTCTCAAAACTGGTCATTTAAGTAAATTCTGTAATATTAAAAATCAATTAAATTGTTCTTATTGTAATAATCATCACTTTGAAATAATGTGTTCTGAAAAAGAAATGAGAACGAAATTGTTTCCGAAATCGGAAAGTTCTCTCTCTAACTCGAGCAAAAGCAAAACTGTATTTTTGCAAACGCTTTGCGTTATTATTCGGTATCAAGGTCAGGAAAAATTAATCCGTGCTGTAATTGATAGTGGATCTTTAAGTACTTACGTTAGCGAAAATGTAATAACTCATCTAAAAGCACTTCTGCTTAGAAGCGAAACAGTGATTCGTGCACTCTTTGGGGGGAATGAATCAAAACCAAAAAAACATGATATATTTCGGGTAGAGGTCAGTAATTTAAATAGGACGTATACTTGTAGTTTTGAAGCTCTTTCTGAAAAAATTATTTGTAGATTTATTCCGAAGATTGAAGATAAACAGGTCTTGAATGAATTAAAAAGAAAGAAAATAAATTTTACCGATTCTTTTCGAGGGGAAACGGAAATCAATCTTTTAATCGGTGCAGATGTCCTAGGAAAATTATTAACAGGGAATTCTGTAGAATGGACTAAATTCATGTGACGTCACGATCACGTGAAAACTGTGTCACGTGATTAGGTTGCCGTTTGTTTACTACCATCGCTAGGACTATTTTGCTATCGCAGTTTCACATTGTACTTTTAAAATGTCTCATTTTGCTAAAATGGTTGTTCAATCAATAAATGAAAATATGATAGAGAAAAAGAATCACATTTTTTCATATGCCAGCGCAAAATTTGAGTGTTTTGAAAGCATGTTGAAACGTGAGGATTATAAACCATCTCCTCCCTGTTTATTATGTATGCAATTACTTTGAAGAATATTTTCAATACCGACGCCAGCTTAAACCAAGCTTTATTCTCACTATTTTTGTCTTCACAAAAGAAACCTGTTCTAAAAGGATTTTGGAGAGGTGTAGACTTTCACAAACATGTAAATACTTCAAAGCAAATTTTTTTATTTTAAATAAAATTATATTTAGATCATACATAAGAAAGCAAAATATGTTAGTTAACTTAAGCAAATTTTTGTTTATTTTAAATGAAGTTATATTGAGAACATATAATGTTTAATTAACTTAAGTTTTACTTATTTTACGCATCTTCAGAGTAGTAACAGAGGTACTTAAGTATTTAATTATCTAAGATTCGAACACAAGAATCTGTTTATAGATAAATCATACTATTATTTTTTATAAACTATATGTAATTCAATAAGAAGAAAAATATATTTAAGACTAAAGATAATTAAATTGAATTTCTGATAATTATTGCACCTTTTCTGATGAAACATTCCCTTAATATTGTATAATAATTTTTAAAAAGTAGATCAACGTATATATTAAAGGCACTTTATACAAAGACAATTTAAAAAAAGTATTCAATTTGTCATAAAAAATTGTAATGCAAACTTTTAATATAGTTCATACTAGCATTAATAACATTAATTTGTGATCCAAGCGTCGCATACCCATGCATTATATTTAATATCCCAGATATAAAAGTGCAATTTCCAATAGAAAACTATTCAGTTCTGCAAGGCATTGTACTAAAGAGTAAAATTACAAACACATGTTTATTTAATGCATGTTTTTTTTTCTCAGGAAAGTTATAATTTTTTGCAATTTTTTTTCGATACTTAATATAACAAGGTTTTTAAGCATTCTGTACACATGCAAGACTGAAGGTAACTCTTTATTAATTTTAATGTGCTTAAAGAGCACTTGCTATAGTGACTGCAACTTAGAGAAAAGTATTAAAACAGTTAATACATGTAGAAATAACTCATTATAATCATTTAGTTAATTATTAGCCCTGATTATGTACTTTATATGTAATTAAATAACTCATAATAATGGATAATAACATTACAATGAATATATCCTGAAAATTATATGTTAATATGAATCATTGCTTTAACTAAAAAATGAAATAGTATTTTCTTTTATTACTTTAGACAATCGTTTCTAAAAAAAATTTCAAACGTTTTTAAAGAATAATTACTAAGTAAATCAGACAGTCAAAGATGGAGAATGTTATTTTATTAGAAACATTTCAAATATCTTTAAATGCTCCATAATATTGTAAAACACATACATATATATAAAGTATTTATATGCAATACATTGTAAAAATAAAATTCATTTTCATTCAGTAACTGTTCCACAGTAAAATAAAATATTCATTTGAATTTTAAGTGTAGGTAAGCAAACTTGATGTAAATATAGTGTTAAAAAAATTCATTTTCATGACAGGATAAATACCATATCAACTCTAATATTTTATGTACAAAAAAAAAAGGGGAGGGGGGGAAAGGCGATGGAAAAAAATACACTTTCACCAAAAAATAATTATCTACATTTAACTAACACTTTCATATTACCGAAAATCTATATACACAGGCTTCAAGAAACAAACGTTTTTGCAAGTTTAAAATGTACTTCAAAAAAAAAAAAAAAAAAAAAAAATAACAACAAATCATCAAATTAAATTTGATCATTTCTAAAAATTGTTGCCTTTTGCGATGGTATCATTCCCCTTAAGAATATTTTATTTTAATTTAAAGAAAGAAATGTCATCAATTTTTAACAGTAAATAATAATCTATACAAATAAATAAAATTGAAGTGTCTGTTTGTAATTTCAAATTAGCAGCTTTTTACTTAATGCACTAAAAGTATATACGGTACTCATAACAAAAAACCAATTTTTAAAATTTTTGTCTGTCTGTCTGTCTTTCTGTCTGTCTGTCTGTCTGTTTGTTCCGGCTAATCTCGGAAACGGCTGGTGCGATTTTAAAAATTCTTTCACTAATGGAAAGCTACATTAACGGGGAGTAACATAGGCTATATTTTATTCCCGTATTCTTACGGGAACGGAAACTATACGGGTGAACGGGAAACTGAATGCCAAGATGAACGCCAAATTGAACGCCAAGCTGAGCTAATGAAGTCTTTGTTTTGGTTACTGGCGACCGATGCTCTTCATGAGACATAACAGTGTTACGCGCACATGATAATACGCTGACACGTGCCATAATTTTTTTTATGATAGTTATCTCACTGTTCAGTTAAGTAGAGCATCGGCTGTTTCGGATGCACTTTTAAAAATAATAAATCAAGGCTTCATAAGTAAAAAGCAATGCAAGAAACAAAAAATTGATAAGGTTTACGGTTAGTTTTAATCTTTTCTTTTTTTTTTTATTTACATTTTAGTCACATTTAAACAATAGTTATTATAATCCCAATCTATATCTATACAAATAAATAAAATTGAAGTGTCTGTTTGTAATTTCAAATTAGCAGCTTTTTACTTAATGCACTAAAAGTATATACGGTACTCATAACAAAAAACCAATTTTTAAACTTTTTGTCTGTCTGTCAGAATATAAACAGATATATTTATAAAACATCATGAAATACCCAGCGAAGCGGGAGGGTAACGGCTAGTTTGATAATAATAGTGAGTTCTTTTTAATGAAACGATACAATTGTTATTCGATAGTCAAACAGTTTCAAGTTTTTTAAAAGAAGTTGTATTGATCCTATATACTGTACGCCATTCTTGCGCAAACTACTAAATTAATTAAGAATTAAAATAACTATTAGCTGTGTACCAAGTGCTAGGATCCAACCTAAATAAATATACCAGCTAACACTATTTGAAGCAGACGAATACCTAATTAGATAAATAAATCAGAATAAAGCAAAAATTATATCAAAGAGTTGTTGAGAGTTTTTCCTAACAAATATATACACTAGAATAATGCATAAAAATACAATGATATCATATATTTTAATTAGATAAATTAAAGCTAAAGAATGTCAACAACTTGCATATTGGATTCTACCATGGTATTGAAAAGCACGTGCAATTGTTGCCCAATTTGTCACGTGATTACTCGCTTGGTGCCAGTCAGTCACGAATTTCCCCATTAGAGTCCGGATTAACTGCCGGATAAACTGACAGTATTTGGAAAGGGTTCAAGTGTAAAGGATAATATTTTAACATTATCCATGCATTCTATGAACATACCAGTTAATAAACTTTGGGAACTTGAGGTTTTAGGAATATCCAGTCCTACGGAAATTGAAAAACAGAAAGCTGAACTTAGCTTAAATGATTTTAATAATAAAATGCAAATTGCTTGGGACAGTGAAGTGTCTCCTAATGATGTAAATGTATTTTTAAAATGGTTTAGAGATTTGTATATATTGAAAGATGTTACTTTGTCAAGATGTATGATAATTAATTCCACTTCTGAATTACAGGTTTTTGTTGACGCTTCCAAGGAGGTGTATGCAGCGTGCGTCTTTGTGAGATCAATGTTTATATCAGATTTAAAAGTAATTCTCGTTCGAGCCAAGGCCAGAGTAGCCCCTCTAAAGCCTTTGAGTATACCTCGTTTGGAGCTGATGGCTTGTTGCATAGGTTCTAGACTTGCGAATTCTATTGTCAATGCGCTTAATTTACCGAACTTAAGAATTACATTTTGGTCCGATTCTACTACAGCCCTTTGGTGGATAAAGGAAAAAGGGAGTTGATCCGTTTTTGTAGAAAATAGGGTTAAAGAAATTCGTCAACTAACTCGAGGTCATTTATGGAAGCATGTACCCGGAAATCTTAACATTGCAGACTTATTATCGCGTGGTTGTTCTCCTCGGCAAATGCTTATCTCTAGGTGGTGGGAAGGAAGGACCTTTGTGGTTGCGAGAAAGCCCTGAATTTTGGCCTCTAGGAGAAACTAGTTCCGAATCGGAGGAAATAGAATTGGAAAGGAAAAAAATTAAAAGTGGTAAATATTGATCTCTTAAGAGACTCCTTGGCATTTTTATGCTATATCTGATTATAGTAAAATGATTAGTTTTTTCATGGATTTTAAGGTTTGTGAATAATTGTACTTTGTTGAATGAAAAATGTAAGGATTCTGAACTTTCACAATCAGAAATTGAAAATTCCGAAAAGAAATTAATTCGTTTAGTTCAGAGCTATTACCTTCCTGATGCTAAATCTTCAAATTATATTGAGACTTACATAGATGATGAAGGTATTTTACGTGTGAAAACTAAAATACTTAACCGAGATGATGAAAGATCATTTTTGTACCCAATATTGTTACCAGAAAAATGTGAGTTTACTAAGCTATTAATTAGAGATATACATAAGAAAAATTGTCATGCGGGAATTCAAATGATACAATGTCTGTTAAGAGAAAGATATATTGGATAATTAGAGCTAGGAAAGCTATAAAAAATGTTCTGTATAATTGTATAATCTGCAAACGCTTTAAAGTTAAATCCATGTCAAGCGAACCAACGCCTTTACCGCCAGACCGAGTAACAGACTGTGCGCCTTTTGAAATTGTAGGAATAAATTTGGCGGGCCTTTATTTTTGAAAGATGGAATAAAAGTGTGGATAACTTTGTTTACTTGCGCGGTATACCGTGCTATTCATCTTGAACTTGTTAATTCCCTAACTTCCGATGCTTTTCTTTTGGCCCTTAGATGCTTTATTGCTAGGCGTGGTCGGCACGAACAATCTATTGTGATAACAGAACTAACTTTCGAGGCGCTTTTAATGATCTATCAAAATTGAATTGGAGCAAAATAGTGGAAGAAACTAGAACTCCAAAAATATTATGGATATTTATCCCACCTACTGCGGCTTGGTGGGAAAGGCTGGTCCGCACTGTAAAAGAATTGTTAAAGCGTACTTTGGGTAGATCAGTGTTAAATTATGTTGAATTGTATACTGTGCTTTGTGATTGTGAATCTATTATAAACTGTAGACCATTAACATATATGTCAGAAAATCCAGAAGAATTGATTGCTCTTACCCCTAGCATGTTTCTTATCGGTAATAAAAGCTCAAACATTGAGGATATAGAAGAATTAAATTCGAACAGTCTTAACAAAAGAATAAAATATCGGAGTAAGCTGTTAAAAGATCTACGCCAACGCTTTAGGAATGAATACCTTAGCCAACTTATACAAAAACATAATGAAAAGCAATCGCGTGATCCACAGATTGGAGAAGTAGTCTAAGTTGGAGATGATAATAAAAAACGATTGTTTTGGGCATTAGCCAAAATTATTGAATTAATTCCAGGGCGAGATGGTAAAATTCGCACTGTTAGACTTAAAAACTCAACACGGAAAAATTTTGCTACCAATACAGCGTACCTACCCTTTAGAGATACGCTCGAACGAAAATCTTCAAAGGGGACTGGAGGAATCAATTCCCACTGTATCTGAAACTCTGTCACCCGATGAGGAAAAACTTTAAAAATATACTTCATCCGGGAGATGTGTGAAGGAACCAAAGAGATTGGATTTATTTAATAGAATTTGTTATGTGCTTGAGACTCTTTCCGAGTCTCAAGGGGGGGGGGGAGGATGTTGTAAACTGAAGCGAAACAAAAGTGCCGCTAGGCGGCGTTGTTTGTGACGTCAGTCTGCGAGCTGACGAATAGATTCAGAACTGGTTGTGCTCTCGGCGGTAGCCGAACGTTTAACTTTTATCTATCATAATGTGCCGTCCTCAGTAGAATAAACGAATGATTTTCTTGAAAGACGTCTAGTCTTATTTTGACCAAAGTTACTCAGCATCTGGTAGATGCACCCTGCAATTGAATTTCTAGAATCTAGTTCGACTTTGCTTTCGAAGATAGTGTATTTGATAATAAATTTATCAATAGCAAACGAAGAGAACAAGTTTAATAATTAACACTGACTCCCATGGGATTGTCATATACAAAAATTATATTCAAAATTTGATATTTATCTTGATAATTTGTGCGGTTATGTGTGTGTGTGGTGTAATTATTACAACATTCATTCATAATATATTATGAATGAGATAAGTTTACATCCATTTCAAAAGGTGAAAATACTCTGAACATCTTTATTCCGCTCAATCCGTTACTATATAATTATTTCTCTAGCTAGTTTTACAGTTCTAAGGCAACTCAATAAATCCATCATCGGATTCTTTCATTGGGAAATACAACAGGATAAAAGACTACTAATCTGAACTTAAAAATATAGACATAAATTATTTCTCTGACAAATAGAACTAAATGCACTACTCCCAACGAAGTTCTCGTTGAAAGAGAAATAACATACCCAAGAGCTCATCTGCCTTCCTTCATCCATCAACACCTAATACTATACGGTTTATAATTAAAGTCGTCTTGTTGATTTGGTATCAAATTACATTATTGCGTTCAGTACAATGCTATTGTATGGGGGGGGGGGCGATGAAAATTATGGTAGAAAATTGGGTCGCCATATTGAAAGTTTAAAAAACACTGGTTTGCACAAAAAAAAAAAAAAATATATAGTTCGGTTTGTTCCGTTATTCTTTTGTCACGTTATATATATTTTTTCTTTTGAGATTTGGCAGTTGACAACTTTAGTTTATAATAACATAGCGGGCGCAATTTTTTTTTTAAAAAATGTTTACTATAAAAACTAATTCCATGCAATTTTGTTTATAACTGCTGCTAATATTACACATATATATATATATATATACATTACAAATATATATATATATATATTTGTGTGACTTATTTTCCTTTTTTCATTTTCAGAAAGGCAAGATAGAGACTGAGGTTCAAAAAGAGATATGGGAAGTTCTTGGTGCTGATTAGAAATTGCAGTATTGGACCAAAAATTCAATACCGGTATTCGGTATTTCTTAGATCTTAGCACCGGGATACCGGTTTTAATACCGGTAGTCGAAGTTTTAGGAAAAGAAAGAAAAAAAAGCTCAGGTGTTTCTTTGCTTTATTTGCTAGTTTTATTTTAGGGTATAAATATATCACTAAAAATTATTTTGTAATTTTTAAATTATAACAGTCGCCGGCTGGGGGGCGTGGTTGGTTTGTCGCTGGCCTTCTACACCCAAGGATGCGGGTTCGACCCTGGCCCAAGTCGGTGGATTTTCTTGATGCAGAAAATCGACAGCGGCCATGTCGTACGGTTATACGGCATGTGAAAGATCCTTAGAATGTCTGTTTGGCTTGGATGCTCTCGGCAAAATTAAATCCTAGTACAAAGTTCGCATCTTCAAGAGCTCAGGTGCCTCCCTCTGTGGAGGAAACTGGGCGTCAAAATTGCTTGCTGTAATTGGTATCGCCTATGTCATAGGTTCCCAACCTTTTTTGAACTGGCGCCCCTTTTCTAATAAATATTTCGATATCACCCCCTTTTCTAGTGAATATTTCTATACAGCCCCCTCCCACTTAAGAGAAATAACAGTGTACATAATACATGGTGAAAAGAAGAGTTCATTTTCAAAAAAATATCCTATTCCTAAAAAATATATATATTTTCGATTTCATTTTTTTCTGAAGTCCCAGTTTTTTAGCGCGTTTTTCACGTAGTGTAAAAAAAGCGCTATTAGGACGCAAATTTCGTCTTCGTTCCATATTTTGTATCTTTTTCTCAGCCAATAAGCAACCGATTGACCTCGGGTTTTCGGCGTTTGTGCCCTAGATGAGCCAAATCATATTTAAATTTAATAATTTTTAAATTTTTTTTAAAGTATAGTACTACTTTCTGTTAGTAAAAAGTTCATTAGTTGCATTATTGTAAAATACAACATGTGAAAAACGCGCTAAAATTACTTGACCATGCCAATGATTGATATCTTGTTTACTTGTGAATCTGAAATATCTATTGCCACAAATATATTTAAATGTGTAATATTATGCATTTTAGTCACAGGTAGGATATTGTTGGAATTGAAACACTACTGAATTTCTTCTTCATTTAAAAGAGTGGAATAAAAAAGATTTTTAGCTTATCTGTTATAAAGACAGGCGGGGGTTTTGATGATAGGAAGTAATTCATAATAAACTATTGCTTTCAAAATAAATATAAATTGACAGTTTCGGCCTTTAAAGAATCACGTTAATTCCTGGTTAACATATTTAATTATGTCTCTTGGATGATTTTCGTAATGAAATGCAGTGGACGAAATATGTTTCCTGCTGCTCACAGACAAAGACAACACGTGCACTACAGAAATTAAAATGCACTAAATCATTCAATTTAATGTACGTCTGAATGTAATGTAATCTTTTTTAAGTTTTTCATCCACTTCCCATACTACCGAAATATGTGAATTTTCGTACATGTGATATAGGAATGATTTAAATACATACAATAAACATAAGGTAAACAGTATTAAAGTTTACTTTTGTTACTACATAATCAGCTTGTTTTTTTAGTCTTTTTTGGTTAATCTGCCCAAGTCCCTCCGTGCCATCTCAACGCCCCCCTGAAAGCCTCAAACGCCCACACGGGGGAGTTATCGCTCACGTTGAGAATCTACGGCCTATATGGTGCAGCGCTAAAAAGCGGTGGCTCCTGGGGAATATACTACGTCTGCAAAGGTTTAAAATACCAATGCGCAGCCCCATTGAAAAAAATTATAACAGTAAAAAGAATCACAAAAAAGTAAAGGAACACCTTATTTATTTAAATCACACAAAAAAAGTGTAAATACCGTCATCCAGTGTGTGATACTATTACAAATTTTTGAAATGCGATCTTAAAAAACATAATGCATTAATTGAAATGTTATTAGGCCTGGAACGTAACTATATGAGTAGATA
The DNA here is from genome assembly GCA_019973975.1 of Trichonephila clavata. Classification (NCBI taxonomy): domain Eukaryota; kingdom Metazoa; phylum Arthropoda; class Arachnida; order Araneae; family Nephilidae; genus Trichonephila; species Trichonephila clavata. The sequence continues at coordinate 20,278 of BMAO01034887.1, forward strand.
AGAAAAGCCGATTCTGCTGTAAAGGCGCAGGCGCGGAGGCGGCGCGGAGTTGAGTTGTTTTCCTCCTGTGGAGGCTTCGCGAAGTTGAGTTGTTTCCCTCCTGCTATGGTTTTGGGTTTCGAGTTGATGGGGAGAGTTGAGTTGTTTTCCACCTGCTGTTGAGTTGTTTTACTCCTGCTGCTAAGTTGAGTTGTTTTTAAACGTGTAAAAAAATTGTATTGGAATGTTTAAAGTGCTCATGGCGCCACCTATTGGTTAAACTATACACTAATTATTAGATTTTAAAATGATTGAAAAAATAACGCTCAAATAAAAAAAAATAATAAATCCAGATTCAAACTCACAGCCCCAGAACAAAATGTCTCCATAGAACAATAGTTTTTCAGTTACGCTAACCATTGTCCTATGAAGGCATGCAGACCTGAAGAAAACTTAGGTTTATAATCTCATGAATTTAATTTTGCAGGCGAAACAGATGGCGACATTTTCTTAATTAAAATCAAATAAAAAAATATTTATTATATATTATTTTAATAACAAATTGTAAATTTTAATTCGGTATAATGATTACACATACTCAGTAAAGATACAAAGTATAAATTGTTTATTTACAAAAAAAACATCATTCTGTACTACGTTTTACATTACAATCGTATATATATATATACATTACAGGGACAACAACAAGTTGTAAAATTGAATTCAGTATAAGGATTACATAAAAAGAAATAAAGTAAGTTGTTTATTTACAAAAGCAGCATTTCATTTCACATTACAATCTTTTATTTACATTACAAAAATCACATTATTGTGTCATCACTGGATTTTATGCCATACTGCTCATCGAATAGGTCTAAATTCATCAATGACCAATGTCCATGGGAAAGCGTAGTAATGCCATAATCATTAATAAACCTTTTGTCATCTTTATAGGACAGAGCAAGTTTGTTTTGCTTTATGGAGTGTATTGAATGAAATTTGGATCTCTCTAATTAAGTTCATGTCAACATATTTTAATTTTTGATTAAAAAGACAGGCTTTGTAGTCCTCAAATGTTATTTTATTTTTTAAGGTTTGTTTTTTAATTCCTTTTAACCGCTTTTCAATCTTATGGTTTGTTTTGTAGGCATACATTTTCGATTTTAATCCTACATATTCTGTCATAATATTTCCTTTGTTTTCATCTTTCATTTTCCCGAAGACATTTTTGTTAACTAGAGGTAAATTAAGGTATCCGAACACGTTGAAAATGACTAAATTCAGTAAAGACAGATAATTTTTATTTTTTATTTTATTGAATATAGAGCTATCTTTTGACTTTACGAAATATACTTTATTTTGTTTCTACACTACCTAGAGGCCAAGTTACAATCAATTTTATAAAGTTAGAAAAACGGGAAGTGTGGGTTTTTGATCTACCAGAAGTGGGCATTTAAATTTCTCAAAATCTATCATGGCGAGTCCGATAACTCAAAATATTACGAATGTATTTCTATAAAATTTTTTAAACCTGATATTTACGTTATTTTCTAGAGAATGTACTAAAATATGTCTTATTATATGAATACTTTTTGAGTTATGGCTTGTTATTTAAATAATGGTCTCATAAAAAAAATGTAATATTTCTTATAAGGTTTACTCAATCATCTCTAAAATTTTCAAATTTTGATAAAAAATTAAAATTTTAACACATTTTCTAGATAAATGCATCTAGTTTGTTTTCGTAAAACTTTTACTAATATATGTTTATTACTTTTTTCTCTAACTGCTTTGAAGTTTTCAAAAATATTGCTAAAATTTAACTTATAATTGGGATTTTTGCAAAATTCAGGTAATTTATATTAAATTTTGATAGTTAAATAGAGTAATATTTATTGGTATTGAGTCCTAAAAAAACCATTTATAATGTTTTAGTATGTTATTTTGTTAAAAAGTACTCCGAACGTGTTCGGATTACCTTAAAAATGTTATTTTTGTCATAGTCTGAAGTGTCATATAAGTTATATCGTCTTTCATGTCACTATAAAAATCATCAGTCTTTTTCATAGATAAAGGAATCGGAGTCTGTATACATGAGCCTTACTTCGAGTCGTAACGGTGCTTCATGTACTCATAGTGAAAAGAATACATTAGGACTTTTGATAAGTTTAAAATCGCCATTCCTACCTTTATTGGTTTCAAGAATTTGATTTGGGTTTTTTTTTAAGATGAACGGCCATTAAGTTTTAAGAAAATATTGTACGACGATTAAAATTTGGTTTCGCTATTAACTTTCGAGCTTGCTCTTCTGTTGAGCATAAACGTATATCTACTCTTCTTACATTTTCCATCGTTTTTCCAAAAATATGCTATTATTCATTAGTTTGTAAAAATCCTTTTGAAAGTCATTTACAGCTTTAGTTCTTAATTCTGTATTGTAATCTATGTAATTTTTAAGCCATAGAGACTGAAAAAAACTTTAAACCACGATAAATTTTTTTCAAGACTAAAACCCTAATTTTAAATAAAGCTTTAAATTTGAATAATGGGAGAATATATTTTGTTTTGGGTTCCAAGTAGTTTAAAGCTAGGTTCTCTACAATTAGGTGGGGGTTTATTTTCAGGGCAAGGGGAAAATCT
>BMAO01034888.1:0-55362 GCA_019973975.1 Trichonephila clavata
ATCTAAGCGAAGATTTTCCAAAAAAATTTTCAGTTACATAATTTACAGGTTTTAACAGTAAAAAGTGTACATTTTCAAAAAGATTATTATAAAAATAATCAGCTATCTCATTAGCTTCCAGTGACAAAACATGTGAATTAAATGTTTCTTCTCGGTTCCCCCATAACTCCTCAGCGAGTTTCTGAGGTTGATTCAGTCCTTTTTCGTTCAGGAGGCTACAATAGATTTTTTCAAAATTTGCGTCAAGTATCGTTGACCCAGACTAACGTCCAAAGAAAAAGGTAATGCGTTTTCTATGGGACCTTCACAGAAGGTTTTTATATGCAGTTAAAAAGTCCATACACAGAAATACATTGTCTATAACGGCATTTTCAATAGCACCATATTTTTCAATCATTTCAGGCCACTGCTCTCGGGATATGCTGATTTCTTTAAAAGTAGGCTCTTTATTCGGACCGTATTTAATGCGCTTAAAAGTAAAATTAGTGAAGTTCTCACTTGTTATTTGAATGTGCCGTTCAGGAGGGAAAAGTCCACTCGGTAATTTCCTCCAGTGATTCCGGTACTTTCTTTTTTACGCATGATATATTCGATCCACTGTGGGTCTAATGTTATTCCCTCAGGAGTTGGGTAGTAGGTTTTTTCCATACTTCTTGAAACGCCTTATGTGTACTGATACGGAATCATAATAGATGCTTGCAAAGACAAAAACATCATCTCCAATTGGAAATACTCCATCTGGTATGCAATCCTCGGTAAATTTTCCATACTTCTGAAAATAATATACCAAAATTAATGAGGATTAGAAAAGTGTAAAAAACATTATAAACATTACATATCAAATTTATTTAATTTTGTTACTTACTTTTGAAACTTCTCTTCTTGCTTTCTTATTTGCAGAAGATTCCACGACCTTTCCAAGCTTTCGTTGTTCGCTATGTGTTTCAGACATTGTCAATTTTTTTTTTTTTCCTTTTCGAATACAGTCCGTCGCAGTACTGACAAACGAAATGAATCTTGAACCTAAGATGTGACAAGGGTCTAAAGCATATTGACCGAATTACACTTGAACGGAGTTCGCTGAGTGGTTGAAAGCAATGTATCCATCCGCTCTAAGCATTGAGATAATTTCTGACGTAGAATTCAGTCGCCGTCTTGTAGAATCAAGATCAGACAAGCTAAGACAAGTTCAATCGTAAACCGTTCACACGCTGATTACGAGTATTCTACGGCACATTTTTACTGTGTATGTGTAATCATTATACCGCATTAAAATTTACAAAGTATTAAAATAATGTAAGTGAAGTATTTTTTTTTTATTTCATTTTAATTAAGAAAATGTCGCCATCTGCTTCGCCTGCAAAATTAAATTCATGAGATTATAAACCTAAGTTTTCTTCAGGTCTGCATGCCTTCATAGGACAATGGTTAGCGTAACTGAAAAACTATTGTCCTATGGAGACATTTTGTTCTGGGGCTGTGAGTTTGAATCTGGATTTATTATTTTTTTTTTATTTGAGCGTTATTTTTTCAATCATTTTAAAATCTAATAATTAGTGTATAGTTTAACCAATAGGTGGCGCCATGAGCACTTTAAACATTTCAATAAACTTTTTTTACACATTTAAAAAACAACTCAACTTAGCAGCAGGAGGGAAACAACTCAACAGCAGGTGAAAACAACTCAACTCCCCCATCAACTCGAAAACCAAAACCATAGCAGGAGGGAAACAACTCAACTCCACGCAGCATCCACAGAAGGGAAACAACTCCGCGCCTGCGCCTCCACAGGAGGAAAACAACTCAACTCTGCGCCTGTGCCTTTACCGCAGAACCGGCTTTTCTTACCTACTAACGCCGTACTTTAAAAGAACGCGAGGGCTTTAGGTGACAGACCTCGTAATTATGAACCGCTGTGACCACACCTGTGCTATTGATATTAGAAGTTCTCATGGGTGGGTGGGTGTGAAAAATCTGGTTGTGTTTGGCTAGCATAGGTGGGGTCCTCGTCACTCGACCGGGGTCCAAAATTTCAAAGTTTGTCGCTTATAGCAGTAAAGCTTATAGTACGACATAAATTTGAACCAAACTGAGATTTAATCCTTAGATGAATCAGTTGCTTCATGATATATAAAAATCAAATTTCACAAGTCAAAGCTTATGGGTTTGAGCCTTAATTTGTTAAACACTGTCAAACAAGTTGGAGATTTGTGCAATAAATTCTGGAATAAGGCTTGAAATTTTTACTCGCCATCGATTTGATATATTTGCTTCGATTCTTCGTTGTCACGGGATTGTGATTCATCACGCGTGTACGAAGACATCGCCTAGATTTAACACAGCGAAATCATTTTTGAAACGGTTTGAGTATGGTATTTTATATATTTAAGTGCATATTCATTGAGAAGCATATAAATCTGTTATGTAACAAGACATCTTACTCCAGACAAACGATTTTTTTTTTTATCATTAGTCCACTAGCTGAGAAATTAATTCTTAAAACAAATTTTTGATTCCCCGTTTTGAATTGCAAGATATATTAACCTTTTAATTTCTCTATTCACACACGGTTGCGCGTTGTACGCCGGATTTAAAAATGATATCTTCCAACAAAAAAAACAACAAAAAAAAGCGAGAGAGAGAGATTTGCATGAAGATAACACTGCTATATAGATCGGAATACTGTTCATTTAAAAGAAATGACATACGTTATGAAACTTTCAGGGTTGTAGTTCTAGAAGTATTATATTTTTTTCAAAATCCTGTGATAATATCTCGAATAAATGACTTGCACACGCACAATGCGCACACAGGAATTTTTCAAGGAGGGTGGGGGGTCCAGGGTCGAAATTCCACCATGCTCATATCATACGACAATACGCCGTCAAACATATTTTTTTTTTTTTTTTTTTGTCGATTGTCGGGATCAAAGAACAAAAATAAATAATTTGCATAATTAATAAAATTTATCAATAATACTTAAATTTTACGTAATATACACATAGGATCATAATCAATCGGAAAAAATATTCAAGGGCTATGGGGGGATCCCCCTCCTTGTGTGCGCCACTGCATACCTATATTTCAGGTTCCTTCATAAAAAAAGAGGTGTGAGCGCGCGTTATACGGTGAATAGACCTAATAATTAAAAAATGCTGCTTGGAAGCATAGGTGCAGATTATTACGCCAGATTTAACAGTCCCCCCCCCCCCTCATTTATAAAAGTTACAAAAATATTACTTTTCAAAGCATATTCATGATATAGTTAGAATTTCCCATTCTCTTACATGTTGCAAGACGCGTTTGCAACTTTTCCCATCTTCTTTATCTATTTTTATCAAGTATTTCTTAGCTCTTTTAAAATTGATACTTTAATTTTCGATTTTTAACCATTTTTTAAACTAATTCGAAATTCTACTTTAAATCCTCTTTGTTTTCTTCTGGCCTCTTACGCAGATGGAGCAGTAGAATTCAATTTGTTGCTTAAAGCTGTCCAAGGTGGCCTGGAAAACAAGACCATTGTTAGAAAAATATTTTTTTACCTTTATTAAAGAATTGAAATGTATTCGCAAAGAACTTAATTTTTGAGCCAGTGGAAATAATAAAAATACGACAATGTGGGGAGGAAAGTGGGAAAATTTTTTACTTAGCAGTGTGGTCTTGCGTTATGTTCGCTCATACTGCAATTTTTTAAAAACTGGCCTTTAGTTTCTTTTGTTTATTATTATGAGAACAACGCATAGAAATGAACTATTTCATTTTGTGTGTTTAAAGTGCAGTTAATGCAAATAATTTTTATTGATAATATTTATAAAATTAAGAAATTTCTTAAATTAACCATTATTTTGTTACTTTTGCTCATTTGATTGCGTTTTTTGATTGTATTGATTTTTATCCCATTTTGTAGTTGCATATAAATATTCATTACAATTTTGCTGTTGAAATCGCGTCTTTTAGAATGAATCCTTCATGTGTTCGTAAAATATTCGTGTAAGTATAAAGCACCGAAATTTTGTTTCGAATCTTAATGACTATTATCAGAAGAAACACTTCTAGTATTTTAAAAATGTTGCGTTCTTTCTATTGTTCTCGATCTGTAACATCACTAATTTGTTCTAAAAAATGTTCTATTATGTTCATATCCGCCTTCACCAACAATAAACTTTATTTTAAAACTATATTATGCCTCTGGAATAATCTTTTTTATTGTTTTATTCGATTCTAATTTTTAATAAATATTTTGGTGGCTTAAAATTGTTTTCGGTTAAAATTTGCGGCGATCAACGTAATATGTTGTGATTCAGTTCGTAAACTGGGTACCAATTTCGTTGCTGACCTCGTCTTTTTTTATTTAAAAAAAAACTTTTGAAGAAAATTAATTTTATTTAATTATGTTTTGTTTTGTTTTCATGATGCTGGCTGGGGAAAGAGGGTGTAGTTGGTTTGGCGCTGGTCTTGTGTGCCCAAATTTGCGGATTCGACCGCGGCCCATGTCGTATGATTATTCGTAATGTTAAGAACAGGGGGCGTAGCTACCACCGTATCAAGGAATTTTGATACAGGGCAACCGAAGGACTAACTACGCCAATGGTAAGGATCTCTAGAATGCCCGTTTGGCCTTGGTGCTTTCGCCAAAATGATATTCTTGGTACAATTTCGCATCGTCAGAGCTCGGGTGCCTTTCTCTAGGTAGGAAACTGGGCGTCAAAATTACATCGTAGCAATTGATATCCACAAAAATTGTGCCACACTAAAAAGTGACACCAGCTCCGGGGTAATGTACTAGGTCTGCAATAGTAATTACCAATCCGTGTTAAAATTAGAAAGTGCCCCATTAGAAGGAGGGGGGAGGCATTTCCATTATTTCTAAAGCAATTTTTTTTTTTTTACCGTGATGGAATTTTAAAAAAATTTTGCATGAATATTTGGATTTTGTTGACTATTTCCTTGCTTACGGATTGCATTGGTGCATAATATACTTTGAAGAAAAAAAAGTTATACCTTTCCCATGAATATTTCATTTATCTATCTCATTAAGAATTAAATATACTGTCCTCTCGTTTATCTCTATTGTTATGGCGGCCGCATTTATTTTTCTGAGTTTTGGATTTTTCAGATCATAAATATGGATGGATACACACACCTGCACACTGGAAATGGATTAACATACCTTTTGGCTCACATTAACGCATATCTGTCACATAAACTTCAGATTGTCGTCCTGCGAAAACGTGGTCTTTTCTCTCCTGATAAAAATGTCCTGATCCGCTTCGCTTAGGGGCCACACGCATGGTCGGGATTAGACTTAAAGGGTATGGTTTTTTACATACGGCCGAAATAATACCTACCTTATTTTATCTCCTCTCTCCTTCCCTCTCTACACCTCGTCCGTGACGTTGGAGACCCCGCCCGCGTTTGACCTTGAACCGCGGTTGCCGAAGATGAACATTGCCTGTGCCCTAAAGGTGAGACAACACCGGTGGGGGTTGCCACTTTCACCTGTCGCATTCCTACTGCCCGCCAAAAGGGACTACCTTGGCGGCACTTTTTCCTCTCGAAATGTCGTCGCTTTCTCAAGTCGATTGGTCAAACTCTTTCCCCGCAGGGGGGTAGCTGGGAAAAGTGTTTCTCCCCCTTTTGTCGTGCGATGTTATCTTCAGTGAGGGGAAAAAGAGCTGACGTTTCTTTAGAGATTGAAATACTGGTGTTGGAAGATTGTAGGAATGGGGTTTTTTCTTGTTTTTGCATACAATTTTAAAAAATTGAATATTTTGATGTGGTAGTCGTAGTTATATGGAACAGCTCGATGTCCGCGAATCGGATTTGCTGCCTCCCCTTAATTATTATTTGATATATATCGAAATATATGACAGTGTTGTAGATTTCCGTTATTCAGTTGCCAATACTTTTCTCAGAGAAACTAGGGTCGCGTGACTTGCAGCTGCGGTTGGCAAAAATTTTAGGATTTTTGATATATTTTTTTTGCATAGTATATTTAGTTCGCCATTAATTATTATTATTATTTAATTGTTTATTTAGATTTTTATTGGGGTATCGATCAAATCTAAGAAATTTTGAGGAAGTACTTCGTCCGGTAGTTCCGACTATTAATCCAAGTTTTAATAACATTTAAAATTAATCAGGCACACATACTTACCATTGATATATAAATCGTGCATGTACCGTTGTTAATAAGAGGCAATGATCTTAGAAGTGAACTCTAAATGACTAAACTTAATAAACAGATTATATTTTGTATAATTTACCGTGTAATTACATTATTTAATGCTTTTTTTTTATTTTGCTAACATTTCCATATTGTCGAAGTTTAAACTTTTTCAGGTGTTTATTACTGTCAAACTACAATATTCTACAGATGAAAAAAAAGATAGATTTAGAAAGTACCCAAGCGTCTGTATACTTTGCGCAGTGCTCATGAGGTCGCACAAAATTTTTGTATGAAAAATGAGGTCGTCATCCCGAAAAGTTAAAGAACCCCAGCTTTAAATGATTCAATTTTGTCCTTATATTTTTGTTCGCATTTAAAATTTGTGCGCACATATTTATGTCGTGCTATCATCCATATACGATTACAATGTTTATTCTATTGATCGTTTAAAATTTAAAACCAAAAATACTGAACTTATTCTGAATATTAATTAGGTAACATTTTTACATGACCTATTAGAATCACTGCCCCAATTCGCATTGAAAGTGTGAATAAAACAAGAATTATCTTTTTGTTTTAAGGTTGATTTCTGTAAATGTAATTTGTCCATTCATAAACAAAAGCTTCAATCATTTAAAAAAAATCACATAAATCACGGTACCTAGCCAAGTATGTCGCCAACCTAATTTTTTTTCTCGCGTCTTTCCTTCAGCAACCCTTGTAGTGTCGAGATGTTCCCTAGTTATGAGGTAGGTAAAAAAAACCTAAAAGGAGAAGGTGGATGTAACTTTGACCGGGTGAGGGAGGGGTTTGTGGAGGAATTTGCCCCCGGCACGTACCGTTTGTGTGTTTCAACTTAAACGGAAAGGAAAAGGCGTAGCGTGAGACGGAACACTTTGAGGAAAAGGTGAGTTATGCCTCCATTGTAAACGAGCGCTCTGGGGAAACATGGCTGGATTTTTTTCTCGCCAACCGGGTTTCAGAGATATTTTTACTGAGTTGTCTCTTGAATTCTATTCAGAGGAACTTGGAGCATTTGCTGAGAAAGGATTAAGGTGACTGTATGCTTGGAAACGTAATTTTTTTTAAAAAAAACTTTTAAATGAATAACTTATTTTTTTGATATTTAGTGTCAGTTGAATTGGTATATATGTTACCGTAAAAGTGAAATCCGTTATTTCATAGAATAACTAGGTATTTCAAGAAATAATTAGACAAGTCAGTTAAAGTATATATAATCATTTAATTCTACGATTTAACTAGATATTTTATAGAATAACGATTACTTGATCGTTAAAGTATGAAATACGGTACGCGAAAGTTCTTTGAACCGGTTCTAGCTGCTTTTGGAAGGATTTTTCCGATTAGGAACTACAGATGGCCGAATGAAACAATTGTACTCTAGATATCAGTTTTGTATATGTCAGCGATAATTAATTTCCTTTGAAGAAGTTCCAAATATTGACACATTTCCGATCTGTTGCAACAGCTCAAAGTTGCGGTACTAAACAAGGATTTAAAAAGTGCTCACTTAAAAAAATGTGTAATGATAAAAAGTGGGCTTGTTTCAAAAATGAGCAGTCCAATCCAAAATGTCATCACAGCAATCCCAGCTCTAAAAAATAATGAAAGATAAAACAAAGGTATCTCATAAAATTTAAATTAATATTATCTTACTTTTTTGTTTAAAAAAAGTTTACGCAATGTTTTTATGATGCAACAGTTTTTCTTTCCAGCATGTATTTTTGTTGATAATATTTAGAATAACTAGGTAAAGTATGAAATTTTACATCTATTATGTACTTTAACTGACAACAATAAAAATAAGACACCCTTTGACATCAACTATTTTTTCGGAATAAAAATGACAATCTTCGCAATGCGATCAAAATGCTGTAAAACTATTACGCCTTCCCAGCTAAAATACTCATCTTAGAACCCGTGCTGCCATATATCTTGGGTTTTAAAAGAATATTCCTGCTAAGCATCATCAGAGTATTCGTAAAATTGGTTATTCTATGTAATTTTAAAGTGATGATACTTATAAGTACCGTCGGTCGATTAAGTGTTAATGCACTGATCCACTCTATCAATAATTGCTCAATTGCAAAATCTTTTGTGAAACTTAACCCATTGAGGTATGCATTTTTACTAAGATGATTTATGATGAAATAATACACGATATCCAGTATTATGATCAAACGGAGAATGAACCTTTTAATTGCTGTTTATTGCATGTCACAGGCTGTGCAACCTCCAATTCATAAGCATTCTTTAAAATTGAGATACCAAAATGAAATCGTGTTTTTTTTTTTTTTTTTTTGCTGAAAATTTATTTGAGATACGAATCTAACTTCGTGAAATTTAACAATCTCCATTGAATTCAAAACCGACATTAAGCTTCTAAAATTTAGACAAAAGTTCATATTTAATAATTGGGGAAAGATATCCAAGTATTAAGATTCTTCAAAAAGTTTTTTTTTTTTTTTTAAATTACATTTTCCATGTAGCTTAGAAGTGCATTTTGTATTGCCATGTCCGTTATTATTGGTGACCAATATGTTCTTTTTGAAAGAAAGTTTTTCTAAAAAGCAAAAGTTGGCAACAATGGAGCGCATGAACATTTGGGCTTGAATCACGTGATTGCATTTATCATGTGTCTGTTACGTCACATAATTTAGCCCATTTGAATTGGTTTTACCGTACTTTAACTCAAGTGGTCTGTTAGAACGCACCACGATACTCGTGATAAATTTCATGCACTGCATAGCTAATAGTTTATACTTCTTCTTTTTTTGTTTTGTTTTTTTGAAAGCTGTTCATTGCGGTTGAAGATGCAACCATCTTGCATCTAATATATTGTAATACGCCTAAATGCTGTGAGTGAAGTAAATATATAAATTAGCGTAATTGAACGTGTGCTATCGACAGGTTTATCTTTGACTTAGTCTATTTGAATCTATCGTAACGGGGAAGGGGTTTTAGAGTACGAATTTTTTTCACCGGATGTATAAGTGCCTGAAAAAAATGCCGAGAACAATTTCAGACAGAAAATGTCACAGTTTTTATGAATATTAGAGAGACATTTTATAATTCATATACCGAGTTTTAATACAGCATTTTCAAAGTTTCAAAACATTCTATAAATTCCTATTTTTTTTTTTTTTTATCTTTTTAAAAAATTTTAAGACGTAAAAAGATTGTTCATTTAGCTTGACGGTATAGAAGAAAATTGCAAAACACATTTTGTATCAGAAATAATTTATCAACTCGGATAAAAATGAGGAGCGCAGTTAAATAAGTTGCCCTCTATAGGATAACGAAGCCAAAATATAATATTAGTGTTTCAGTTATTTTATATCTGAAAAAATATTCAAAATTCGGGTCCTATTCTTTAACATTAAGCAGACAGTCTTGAACATTTATGCTTCACTTTATATTTAAGACTTTACATTTTAAGTAATTGATTTAAAAAAATTGAATTCTATTTACAAATTAATTTTTATCCCATTCAATTAGTGTCTCTAATAGTAAATTTAGAAAAGGAGGGGGTATTTAGTTGCCTCGGTCAATCTTTAGATTGTTTAGTATGTTTGGTTATAATTTTTCCAATCTACAGTTTTTCTTTACTGATTAATTTAGCTTTAGCGCAGTGTTTGCACAATTTATTCAAAATTTTATGGGTATTAGTAAAAGAAACCAGATTAAAAATTTGAAAATTGTACGAAAAGTTATGTAAATAAAGTTGCACTAAAATTGGTGTACTACAACATTCAACAACCATTCGCAACAGAAGTTCTTGGCGTTTTGTTCATGCAATGGTTAAAGAATAAGATTTCTCTTTGAGTAGCACGCCACGAAAGAAGTCAAAATAAGATGTTAATATGAAGGCTTTATTTGACGAAGAAAAGTGTGAGTTGGAACTTACGCCACACAGTTTGTACAGAACTTGATGTTTGTGGAGATATTTTTAAATCGATCCGTTTGATATGGATAGAAGACTATACTATTGAAACACACAACACGCGAATGTCAGTTGATTCCAATAAGTTTACATCTTCATTACAAAAAAGTTTTATCGGATTTGTGTATAATAAGTTGTGCATATTTTGTGAGATTTGTTTTCGAGATTTCGCGCGATCTTACGAGTATATCGAGGAGGGGAGGGAATTATGGTACACGCTGTTTCACGAGTAATGTGTGCGAATTTATTCCTGCTTCCAATTTATTGTAGCGTTCTGTTCTCGGCTTTATTATTATTATTGTCGTTATTATTATGTGGCTGGAATCTAAACATTCTTGTGAGTGGTTTGTGTGTGATATTCAGGAACTTAAGAACTTTTTTTTGCTTAGTGATTTTTTGCTGTATTTTTGTTTAATCTTTCTTAATCTTTGATAGATCAGTTAAAAGATAAATTTTTAACGAGATGTGTATGGATTAATCTTTTAAAAAATCTCGACCAAATTTTTGCCTAATATGTCGATTTGATTTCGTAATGCATAATTATGTTTCCGTTAAAGAACCATTTCTTCAGACGAAGCTCAGTGATACGGGAATGCAAATAGTAACATAAATAAGGGACAATATATTTGTAGTGGTTTGCCCATAAATGGTCAATCATATTAGTGGTCCACGGATTTATAAGTGATGACAACCGCGCTGCCTTTACTAACTTGATTAGATAATTCACATGTTATGTTATTATGTCGTGTTAGTTAAGTTTGGCACCTAGCTGTTTTATGAAGTAACAGGATTCCACTCTCTTCAACAATAACATGTGTACCGTAAAATCAGGTGTATAACGCGAACCAATACTTTCTAGCTTCAATTTTTAATTTTTAGGTGATTTCGCCTTATAACGCGCACCCCCTTTTTATTAGGAAACCTGAAAGGTACTTGCGCAATGCGCTTACGTTTTGAAGGCATATTTTTGAGGTATTATCCCAGGCTTTAGAAAAAATAGAATACTTCTTGAATTATACAACCCTTTTAGTTTATAAGAAATGCCGTTTCTTTTAAATAAACGGTATTTAAATTTATGTAGAAAAGTCTAATTTTTTTCTATGCATATCTCTTTTTTTAAAGTTTTTAAAGCTCTCATTTTTATACTTGATGTATAAATTTTGATCTCATTTTTTTGTGTTCAAAGTGCGCGTTATACTCCTGATTTTTAGAGTAACAAAATTTATTTTTACGCCTTAAGAGGGCGGACTTTCTAGACAGTGCCACTTTTAAAATGCTCGAAGTCATTACACTTTTCGTAGAAATTAAAAAAAAAAAAGTGTTTAAGTTTTGATTTCAAAATTAGTTTCGATAATATTGATTGCGTTGATTGTTTTGCCGCTCTGACAAGCATTTAAAAGCCACCAATGACAATTATATATATAAATAGTTTTATTCATGTCTACAATTCCACGGTATTGAAGATATGTGTAAGCATCCCTCTGTATAACAATCTTTCATCTTCGCTTAAATATCCAGGTTTTTTTTCTTCTTTTTTTTTTCTAATAGAACAGCTTTCTTGGTTCTTGCCAACTTTTCGAAGGCCCCGAATTTCTCGTAAATCAAAACCAATTCTCACATAATCGATATCAGCGCCTGTGTGTGGGTAGATTGCGTGGGATTTTATTTCTTTGCTCGCTGTCCCTTCCATCACTTCAGTTCGTCGTTTAAGTAATCATTTGACCATCGCATCCAATGTGTTAAGTAGAAAATACGTATCTGTGTGCGTCATCGTTTGTGCCTGCCTCGAAACAGCAATGAGCTTTTTTCAGAAAACGATATTTCGTTAAAAAAATATTCTCATTGTAAAAAATTTTCATCTATTGATATATGTATCACTTTAAATAAAATTTGATCAAAAATTATAAAAATATTTGACTCTGGTCAAAATTGTAAAACAATGAGCCTAATTCATGATGGTCACATGATACATGCAGTCACGTGATCTCCATTGGGATCAGTTTTGGGTTCAAAACTGATATTAGACTTGTACTTATTGTTCTACTGTTGAAATTGAAATGTAATTTAAAATTTGATAATTGGGTAATATGATTGGCTGAAAACGCGTAATTGCATTTGTCATGTGATTATGACGTTACATGAATGGAACTGATTGGCTGAAAACACGGGATTGTAGCTATCATGTGACTATGACGTCACATGAATTTAGCCTATTGCTTGGCCGCAATCTTTGTCTTAGGGTCTTTATTTCTTGTTAATTTAGCTTTTTTTCTCTTGGTATGTTTTCAAATAGAGTAATTTTTATATCGGAGGTTTATCGTTTTTTAATTTTTAATTATTCATATTGTTTCCTTTTTAAATTAAGTATCTGAATAACAAAGTGTGAGAAAGAGATGCGCATGTGCCTCACGTGTTTGGGCTTTTCGTTTTTGAATAAATTTATTTTAATATTTTAAGTTTTGCATCCATTAACAAAGAAACAAACAGAAGTATCCCAAAAATACAAAGTAATTTTTCGTGTATATTGATAAAAGGCTTGAATCCTAATTACTTCACTTAAAGAAATATAATTTGAATTCCTGTTACGTTTCAATGTTATACTGCATTTTAAATACATTTTAAAAAAATATTTTTAAAGTGTTTCTGCTCAGATAATGTTTGTTTACATAGATATTTTAATTTCGTTTTAAAAATTACTTGTGAAAATATGATTTATACTGATTTTTTAATTATTTATATCGGGGCTTAAAGAATTGTAATTGTTTTTGTATCTTGCAACATAATTAATTGCATAAATATTATCGTTAAAAAAATTGTTTTTAATTTTATTGTATGTATTTTATTTTATAACTTGTTTGTAAAACTTATCTATGTTTTTCTACAGGAAATTGTGTGTTTTTTTTGGGGGGGTATTGCTCAGTAACAAATGCTTTATGAATCTTTTTAAAAATATATAAAGTCTTGCAAAAACATTTTATTTTTAAGTTCGGCAAAAATTTTAGTTTACAATGAATGTTAATCAAAGGCTTTGTTTTTGTAATGTTTTAGTACATGATTTCGTTACTTGATTCGCAACTCTTGTGCTTTGCGGGAAAAACAAGTCATTTAAATAAAACTCTCTGAAGAGGGGAAAAAAACGTTTATGCGTTTTTTTATGAGAATTAAATATACATTTTTCTGTAGAAAAAATGAAGTAATTTAGATGATTTTATTTATTAGCGTCTTCACAAAGCACAAAAACATCTCTCGCAAAATAATATATTTAAAAAAAATCTTCATTTCACACTCGCATATCAACACCTTTTTTTCTCGTTGATCATATAAATTTACTGCCAATATATATCGCTGAGAGAGTTCTTTATTATCCTTCCAAAAAGAATGAATTTTTTTTCTCCCTCGTGCTCATAAACCCTTTACTTCCCTCATCACCGGATTCTAAACCGAAACTGGAGGAGGAGGAGGCGAGAAGAGGGGGAAAACTGGTGAACTATTTCATCCCGAAAACCACGTGCTCGGTTAGTCGATTTCTGTTTGGATGCAGCGCCATCTATGAAGCTATTTTGGAAACAGATTTTTTAGTATTCGAAATCGAAGGAAATGTCTCTCTCTCTTACTCTTTTGTTCGTATCGTAAAGCCAAGTGCATATTGTAGTTATTAATATTTTAATATCTGTATTTAATCATTTATTCCTTTTTGTTCCTTTATTTTCAAAAACTATCCTTGCTTTCAAATGGAAGTAATATGAAGATAAAACTTGCTGAATGTTTGTGTGTTAAATATCGATTTTCCCCCCTCTTTTCTTTCATTTACTATTATGGCCTTGCCCTTATATGTTTGATGGATATTTGAAAAGAAAGAAAAATAAATCGAGTTTTTATCGATTTTTTTTACTACAACTTGTTAAGTATGTTTGTGACTGAATAGTAGTTTTTCGATTTAAATGTAAAGGAGAGACAAAACAAAACATGCCAGCGTTTGTAAGAACAAGGATTTTTCAAAAGGTGTTTGGTATTCTTTAAAAAAAAATAATTGGTTCTTTGACATTGCTCCTCTGATATATTTCTGTTATTAAATGTGCAGTGCTAGTAATTTATTGCAAGTAATTGAATATTTTCGCTTAATTTTAAAGAATAAACAGTATGTATTACTTAAAAATAATTCAATATTATTTTTTTGTTTTTGATGTATTCTTACGAATTTTAAATGATTTTATGAATTGTTAATTTTTATTTAACTTTGTGTAAAGATAATAATTTTGTGAATTTTCTTCTATTTTATTGGAAAATGTTGACTATTAAGTTTTGTCATAATTCATTTAATCTGGTTCATAAATAAGTATTTATTCAAGGCTGTTTTCATCAAACGTACGAGAACCCGCTATCGACGCGAGAAAAATGTCTGAATCAGAAAATATCGAAACAGAAAAATGTCTCAATTTTCACGAAAATTTGCAACAGTGTAACTCATACATTTGTTTATAATATAGCGTTTTTAAAATTTCAAAATATTACTTAACTATTTTTTAAATTTAACATGTGAAACGAAAGCTCATTTAGCGTTATGGCATAAGGTGGGGAAAAAATGCCAAACACATTTTAAACTGAAAAAAAAAGGAATTAACTGGAATTAAAATGCGAGTTGTATGATAAAATATACATTTCTCTATAAGATAGCGAAGCCAGAATACATTTTTAATACTGGAATGCTTTTTTATATCTGAAAAAATATTCGAAATTCGGGTCATACTCTTTAAGATTTAACATTACGCGAAGAAAACTGGGAAATCCTGAAAAGAGTAGTTTTAATTTCTACTTTGCTACATAGAGGGCATGCCAAAATTATACAAATGTTAAACTATTTTTTGAAAACTTAGGGGCATTAAATAACTATGCGACCAATTAATGATGTAATTTATCGGCATATTAATTTCTTTTCATTTTAACGTTCTTGTTTCATTACTGTTTATTTCAACAATGAACGGAGGAAAAACTGTGTCATTTACCCCGAACTAGCGCGATAGTTGGGACTCAGCTAGAACCTCGTAAGTCGGGGCATAATTTCTCATATAAATACCTATATATTATTTTTAGTTGGGGCTGGAGACGAAAGAAAATAACTTAGAAAAAAATGTTTCATAAAATCTTGGATAACAAAATTACAAAATGGCATACCAAAGTTATTTTGATGTAGAAGATTTCATAAAATCTAGCAAGTAGTCTGCCGTCTCAAAGATTTTTTTTTTCCACCGGCAAAATTTCCTCCTAGCATGCTAATATTTTTATTCCTTGTTTTGTTGAAAAAGTACGCTCTACATTGGAGTTTATATTTTCTAAAATTTGTAACCCTTTTTTCAAAATTAAACTGAGGCCTTCTGTCAAATTCCTAACCGTCATTCGATTTTTTTTGATTAATTAGCATGAGCAAAAGCAATGTCTTGCTTTTGCTCATGCATTTCTATGAGCTCATGAATCGTCAGCTCTTAAATGTGGAAATTTAGCAGTTCTTGAACGTCATCACTAACCACTTCTAGATTTATTTGCTTGGCAGGATCGACAACTTCTTCAATCAAATCACCAGTTTCATTAGATTCTGACACTGATTCCACCTAAGTTTCAGTGTAAATCGAGGTATTACTGTATTGTTGACTCTTCATCTTCCGAATTTCGTTCAATGTTAAAGATCTTAATACAGATTTATGTTTATTAACACTATTTTTAATTCAAATAAATTATAAACTATATACATAAAATCAGTGCCGTAACGAAGAAGAAAAGGGGCATGCAATTTAGATTTTGCCTTCAATATTTTATAAATACGTACTTGGGTCAGTCAGACTTTGGGCCCCCTAGAATCCTCCCCCTCCTCCTGTCGCGGCTTGCTTCTTAGTAATCTCTAAAGGGAAATATGTGTGAACTTTCCCTAACCAATGCGGGATTCAATCAGTCTGTAAACAACTTTGGCCTATAACGGAACCCCCAAATCGGTGGGTGTGCCTACCCACAAAATAGTAGTTTTTAATTTATATTTAATTGTTTGCGTGCTGTGTGTCGTTATAATAAATATTTATAAACAAAAATTTAGGACTGATGTTTGAAAAGTGAATACGCAACAAAAACACGACCCCCCCCCCCTCCTCGCGAGGCGGGGGTGTACGTTAGCCACTGCAAAAATACAACCTCAAATAATTTAATGTAAACCTGATATTAAGTATAAATTTTTCTTTTTGAACCTTTCTCATTTGAACATTGCATAATTTTCTTTAAAAAAAGATGTTATAAAATGTCGACGAGTAACTGGTGCATTTTTAGAAATGTTTCTCTTCGTGAAACAATTTTAGGGGTGTTTGCACTCTTAACAAACAATAGTGTTTGCACTCTTAAAAAAAAATGTAAAATATTAATTTTGAAATTTTTTTACTATTAAACCTTAGCTAGTTAAGGTTAACTATTGTGCCGTAACTAGTTCTTTAATAAAATCTCTCTCCCCGAGAAACAACACTGACGCGAATCGTCTTACTGTCTTGCCCGTTTTTTCGAACTAAGTTTTAAAATACGTAACCTTTCGCGGGAAAGCATCGATCTGTATCAATCATTTATGTAAAATGCCGCCAATTTGTAGCCGAAAAAAGTAACCGACCCAGAAGATGCCAAGGCCGGTTGCATTGTGGCAAGGCGGGATATCTATCGAAGGGGGAGGGGTGGGGGAAACGATAGGTAATGTCTGAACGCACATCCCCCCCCCATCCTTCTCCCTCCGGGCTCAAATTGTTTTATATTCTGAAGGTCACAGAGGACAACGCCTCTCCTGCAGGGCTGGTTCAGAACACTGGATATAGCGGGTGGTTGCCCTTGTTTGTACCCAAAAGTCGTCAAGGTGGCCCTTTTTTTTTTAAAATACGTTAATACAATACCATTTCTAAATGCCCATTTGGGATCACGATCTTTTGTTTGATGTGCGTGGGTCGTCTCTAATTTTGCGCTCTTTGTTGGTTTGTGTCGTTGAATTAAAAAATCGTTATTGTTCCCTATCGTTCCGAGATTTTTCTCTCCCTTAAAAATTATTTGGAGCAAATGCTTTTGAAAGGGCTGTAAGAGAATACAGTCAGACCCCCATTTAACAAATTCCTCGTGACAGAACATTTCATTCATAATATCGAGCAAAAATTTGCACATTTCTTTTTGAAGTTCTATTGTAAACAGGGCTGTGGACATAAGTCGACTCATAGTCCAACGCCAGTTTTTGTTGGGCAGTTTGGATGAAAACGGATGAAAAAAAGAAACAAGAGTCTTTAGATCAAGGGTGTCAAACTCAAAGGCTAACTTGGGCCAAACCAAGTTCAACTTGAAGTGGGCCGCAAAAAAATCAATATTCATAGAAACGTAGGTATGTTTCAAGTAATACATTATAATAAACATTTATTTAAAGAAGAACAATAAACATTTAAAGTTTACGTCCGGACACTTGACGTATCTTCTCTGCTACTTTCCTATTTCGGTAGAAATTGTTTTATTATATATTTCGTGCGGATGTATTGGCCGGTCCGAAAAATGTACGCCCGCGGGCCGTGAGTTTGACAACATGAATAGCTTTAGATACAAAATGAAAAAAAATACAAACAAGATTTCTGCTCAATACTTTAAGAATTAAGAAATATATATATATATATATGATTTTTTTGCAAGACACCTCTTTTAGTATTTATACTAATTTATCCTGAAGCGTTAAAAAAGTAGCCCTAACAGTAACAGCTCTTCCTCCTACTCAAGTTGGAGTGGAAAAACTATGGACTAAATTCATGTGACGTCATAATCCCATGATAATTTTAAATCACGTGTTTTTAGCCAATCAAGTTCAAAAACACATGTGACGTCATAGTCACGATATATGCAATTATCTATTTTCAGCAAATCAGTTCATACACTTCGTTGTTGCCAAATAACGCTTTTTACAGAAACTTTTTTTTTTAAAAAAATTAATATTTGTCACTTTATTTAAAAGTACGTGTATAAAAACAAGACTTTTTTCCCCTTTAATTTTAAAAATCTTTGTGCAGAAATTTCTTTTTATAACTCTTGAGCATCTTTACCCAATTATGCAATTTGAAATTTTACCTAAGTTTTACAAATAGAATAAAAAGTACGAGCTAGTTTACTGTCCCTTTTGAATTCAATGTAGAACACGTGTTTATATTATCATGTGACCGTCATGAATTTAGTCCATTCTTTGCCAGAAGCTCATCAAATCAGATCTACGGTCCTCTATCAAAGATTTTGCCGAAGCTGTATTGTTTTTCAGAAGTTATTAATAACAGTTTTTCCATTTCTTAATAAATGCTAATTAATATGTCAGTATTTTTTCCCCTGTAATTATCTGTTCTTTTATATTAAAATAAATAAGCTGTAACACGTGTACATGTATAACGAGAGAGCAAAGTTCCGTCATTTTCCCTACCTACTCCACGGCTCTGATAATAAGGAGAACTACTCTAAAAATATCAATTATTAGAATTTACACTTTTCATTCAGTCGCTAAAAATACTGCTACCCTTGGATGAGATAAGAAAATAATTTTCTACCCTATTCAAAACTCACACGATAGGTTACACACGTGAATCATCTCTGCACCTATAAAATTTAATAATACTAGCGCGTAAGCTATATATATATATACCCTTTCCCGTCAGAATTTGCTGCTGACAAGAAAAACCTTTCTCTGTTCCGGACAAAAAGGAAAATCAATCGAATATTTTCTAATCCAAACTAATGAAAAACGTTCTTTTCGACTGTTGAAATAATTCTTTTATTCGGAGTTTATTAGTTAAATAGGCTTCTCCCCCCCCCCATTTTAATCAGGGCGCAATTCGTTAAATCGGGATTCTGTCAATCGGGATTCGACTATTTTATTCTGTTTAGATTATTGTTTGTTAAATCTCGAACGGTTGTTGTGGTAAACATTCCATCTGTGGATATAATGTATAGCGGAGACAAACAAATTGTTTTTTTTTAAACTCTTTGAGGGATTATATTTTGTTCGACAAGGTTTTGTTTGGAAACATTTTGTTTTGCTTACCAAAAGCGAAGGAGAAACAGTCAGTTGTACAAGTATATACTTATTCACTTCAAACAAGTAAACAATTTTTTTTTTTTAAAGTTTGAAAAGGCGGTAATGGTATGGATGTGTGAAATAGGTGCGAAACGCCTCCTTTTTTCGTGCACGGTGTTTTTAAACTTTCTAAATGGAAAATTCGTTTTCATATTTCATAATTTTTTTTCTTTTTTATTCGACTTCAATAACATTCCTCTTAAACTCTTTCTACCGTATCCATTTCAAAACCGATGCTTTTTATTCCCGGACGTTTCCGATAACTGCGCAGGCGCAGGATTCCTTCCACATGTCTTTTTTTTTTACCCCCTGTGTATTAGGTCACTTCCGGTGGCCGGATGTGACGCCGTCATTCGACCGAGACCTTGTTTTACACGTGCTGTTACGAATCAATAAAGCTCTTATTATAAACTTGTCCTTTTATCCTCTCATTTTCACCTCTCATACTAATTTACGCATTTCTTCATTAACTATATCGGACTGCGTTCGGAACCTTTATTTTGCAAAAGCGTATAAATGGATAATTTTTATGATATTTAGTGTCACTTAGATTAGAATACATGTATAATTGCTTAAGAATATTATTACAGTAAAAAGTTATTTAAATGCAATGTTTTGGCAAAAACTGAACACTGAATTACCTATTTTCAAACCATTTCTCTTTTACGGAAAATGCTTTTATAATAATTATATTTTGCCAATGTATAGCTTAGACCTCTGTACAGGTCCTGAACTAGGATTTTTTTTAATTATATGACTTAGAAGTGGATTTATCCACACACACACACACATATTTTAATACAACAGAGATGGAAAATTTAAAAAAAAATTTAAAACACCAATAATTGTTTCAATTGTAAGTAACTCTGAAAATAATGTGAATTTTTCAAAAATCCTACTTCAGGCTCTCTAGAAAAATCTTAGCTTTTTATATATAAGCAAAATATTTTAATTATTATTGAAGCATTTTTCATAAAAGGAGAATGTTCTGAAAATAAGTAATTCAAAGTTCATTTTTTGCTGAAATATTGCATTTAAATAATTTTTTACTGTCATAATGTTCTTAAAACAATTTTATGCATGTATTCTAATCTAAGTGACACTAAATATCATAAAAATTATTCATTTATACGATTTTTTTTTTAAATCACTGTTCCGAATGTAGTTGGGGAATACCATAAAAGATTTGAATAATTTTTTCTGATATAAATGTGTTCCATAATTTTTGTCATACCGTAATACTAAATGAGTTTTCATTTTATACGTTGATGTAAAAAATTGCTTACTTATGGAATATTTTAAATTTTTAAAAAAATGCAGTGTTTATAAACAGATGTAAGAATTAACGATGTTGCAATTTTTCATGAAAACTGAGATATTTGTGTGTGTGTGTGTGCGCGTGCGAAAAATGTGTTCCGTGTTTAATCCAGGATTTTTACGCTTGGGGAAGGCAATCTTTTATTATGTTCCTCCGAATCATATAGTACAGAATTTTTACTAATTTTTTTGCCAACTACAATAAAAATATTTTGAAATGATAGATGTCTGACCAAAAAAAAAAAAAAAAAAAATTATGTAAAATAATGAAGTGTGCAACAATTTTTTTTATAAAAAAAAAAAGAGGAGGGTTCGGCTATGTGGTCAACTACTTCTGGTCACATCGTGGTCGTCAACCACGAAATGAAGAAACTTATTGAAGTTTTCACATCTGATTTTGCTATTTTGTTAATTTTATGGAATAATTTAATTAGATTCCAAGAAACCTGCGGCCACGTTAGCCTAGTGGTCAATCACGTTGTCGAGTCCTGGTCCCACTAAATACCTTTCGTGTGGAGTGACTGATGCACGTTAAATCCGTTCAGGCTCAAAGTCTTCCCTTTGGCGTGGTGTGTGTGTGTGGGGGGGGGTGTCGTCCTCGTCACTTGACCATGGTTCAAAATTACGCGGTCCCTTCGCCAAAGCCCTCGTGTAGCTGAACAGTGCGATGTTAATATTCACTCACTCACTTGGCGTGGTGTGGGATGCCAGCTCGTGCGTCGTCCTCGACACTTGACCGTAGCTTAAAATTACGAGTTCAATAGTCCTCGTGTTGCTTTTGAAAGCGACGTCAATAAATACTAACTCACTTCAGGAATTTTGGAAAGGATTCTGCTTTTTTTTATGTAATCTTTAATTTAATGCTTTTGTAAAAAGAATTTTACACATGAATCCGCAGCTATCGTAGACCACGCTAATCTATTGGTCATGGTTGCAGACGTGTCCGGCGTTGTCGAGTCGTGCGTTCGAGTCCTGGTGCCACTGTAAAGCTGTTGGAAAATCCTGACGTTGGTGTAGCGTAGAAGTTTGAAGAGGGGTGTTCCACCCCTGATCTACCATATAGTTAGTCAGCATCTTTATTTGTTTCTGGGAGATAAATAATCTTTGATCATTGTTTATACGGTTGCGTGAGGAAATCTTCCCTTCATTGATTAATTTCATCTTACTTTTGTGATTTGTTATGACAAAGACACTTGAGCTGCGTCGGGCTCGAAAGTAGATAGGATAGGAATGGAAAAATCAGGGTTACAGTAACAAATGTAAAGAATGTACACTCTTTCTGTGAAATCAGTAGCGCATACACAAATTTTTCAAATTTCGAAAGCCCCCGAACTCCGTATCATACCTCAAGACAACACCAGTAGATTCTTCTGACGTTGTCAACAAAAACAGTAAAATATAAATTATTGAATTAATAATTAGCATTAATTAATAAAATAATCCTTCTTAATCAGGGGCCTTCCACCTCCCTTCCTCATCCACAAACCTCACGAGAGGACTTGCGGCTCGACGGCTATTTAGAGTACCCCCATGCCGCAAAGGCACTATACATTTACAAACATCCAAGTCTTCAACGGGATTCAAACCCAGTCCCTATGACGCAGCAGTCAGCGTCGTTAACCACTATACCGGATGGGCGACAAGATAGTTAATAAAGAAGTATGATGGCTATCTCTCTCTCTACTATTTTCTGAGGGGAGGGGAAACTAGAAGTTATGGGGCTCGTTTGCATTTTTTTTTCTGTGCGCAAAATAAAATATACATATTTTACAGCCACTTTTCGAATACTACGTTTGGGCAGCACCAAATAATGCATTTATTGAAAAATGAGTGAAGCATTTTGTTCCGTTTTGGTTCCCTCTACTAATGATACCATTGTTCTAATTAAAAGTGCCACACATTTCTAGTTTACTTTTCAATTTAACCAATCCCGTCTGGCTTTTGATAGAAATGTTATTTAAATTTATTTTACTATTAAATCAAGAATATTAAATAGTGGTTTTAGGTTTTGCACATTGAGTTTACATGCAATGCCGTTGGGTTTAATTGTACATAAAATGCAAATAAGTTTAGTGGCCTTGATAACAAAAAGACTTCAAGCTCTTAGTTCATCAATAATTAATTACATATTACGTAACGTCATTTGGCAGTGCGCAGTTTGTGCTTCGTATGACCTTCGTACTAGAGCTGGATTTAACTTTATTTGTGTTGTTTTGACTTGTTTTTTTTAGCGCGTTTTTCACGTAGTGGAACAAAAGCGCTATTAGGACGCAAATTTCGTCTTCATTCCATAT
The DNA here is from genome assembly GCA_019973975.1 of Trichonephila clavata. NCBI lineage: Eukaryota > Metazoa > Arthropoda > Arachnida > Araneae > Nephilidae > Trichonephila > Trichonephila clavata. Next base: position 22,848 of record BMAO01034888.1, read on the forward strand.
TTTGTCGTACCTTTTTCTCAGCTAACAAGCAACCAATTGACCTCGGGTTTTCGGCATTGGGTCGCATTTGTGCCCTAGATGAGCTGAATCATATTTAAATTTTCCCTTAGTTTTCCCGAATTTTCCTACAAATTTTCCTGAATTTCGCTAGTTTTGCTTTTTTATAGTGCTGATACAGATTATGTCATTATTTCTTTTCAGCTTAATAGTAGTACATTTAGAGGAGTGGTACAGTACACACACTACTTTCTGTTAGTAAAAAGTTCATTAGTTGCATTATTGTAAAATACAACATGTGAAAAACGCGCTAAAATTACTTGTCCATGCCAATGATTGATATCTTGTTTCTTTTGTCAAATACGTAAGCAAATTGTCAGTTCATGGAACAAAGTGAGATTTTAAAAACTTTACATATTAAGTAAGAAATATTAGTTATCCTGCAGATATGTTAAAGTCTGTCAAATTTATCCAAATATTTATCTTGTGGCTGATTGAATTCATTTTTAGTGTGATTTCAATGTATTTTTCCATATGTTTTAAAAATGCGCTGTTGGATTGGTTGGCGAGTTTTCGCAATGTTCTCGGTAGATGGCACCACTACGATAGACGCGGATCTGTGAAAATTCAACTGTATTTAGTTTGCATGTATGCTTGGGAACTTTTTACATTTGAAATGATTTAGTCTGCTAATAATTTACTACAATATCTGTTCATCGTGAATTTTTCTTGTGAGTTTTTTAAAAAATATAAGATAAAATCAGAGTGTGTTGTAGAGTTAATAGCATGACGAAATCGAAATTAAATTTCAATGCTCACACGTTTTTAATTAAATTTCATTATAGTATGAAATAGCTTCTAAAATCCCGATATTTTTTAAAGCCTCAGGCATTCAGAATTTTTCGAGAGAAAGCCCAATACAGTCGAACTCTGATTTAACGAATTCATAAGGAGTCAAATATTTTGTTCATTCGAGGTTATTCGTTTTATCGGGGTTCAAACAAAATACAATTTTTTTTGCATTTATCTTTCTAGAAATTCTATAAGTAACTACGCAAAAAATATCCACGATTTGAAATTACACATATTTTATTCAGCAGCCAAAAATATTATTTGCGAAATATTACGCACCAGCTAATTGGAAATTTTAAAACTGTCACGATAATTGTAAACATATGTTTTCTGATGAATTCTAAGTTAACGTTAGACTTTTATCAGTTGTACAATTTCACATTTGATAATTGAGTAAAAGTTGTCTAAGTGTTAAGATTCTTCAAAAAGTGTTTCTCAAAATATAAATTTTTATATCATACTGTACTTAATATCAAGTGCACGTTTGATTTACTCATGCGTTAAAATTTGTAACGAATATGTACATTTTTGAAGTAAAATTTCTGTAAAGAGAAAAAGTTGACAACAATGAAGCGCAAGAACTGATTGACCAAAAACGCGTGATTACATTTATCATGTGACTCATGACGTCATATGAATTTGGCCCATTAAAGTAAATAATCGATGTGTTATTAATTGGAAGCCGCTTTCAGAGTACTTGAGCGTATTTGCTTATGACGACAGCATGTTGATACTATATAATGTAAACCAGTAATGCAGTATGTAAAAGTACAGATTTGAAAATAATGTTTACAATTTTATTTCAAAAACGTTTTAAAAATCCCGACGTAACAAAAAAGAGAATTAGAATACCTATTGTACCATATATTATTATTATTTTTTTTTTACTTTTACCACTTTCAATAAGATATTACTTTATACCTACATGGAAATTTTTATTTAAAAGTATAGTTAAAACTGATAAATCACGTTACCCTGTTTTGAATATTAATATTTTATTATTTTATGTGGGTTTTCACACTTAACGCAGCCAGTATAGACGTTTTTCGAAAAGCGAAATTACGAGTTATTAGCGCTGCGATCGTTCCCCCTCCCCCACCTCTCAACCATACTTGTACAATCTCTTACATAGAAGCCACTGCACACAAAGCAGTCGCCAAAAATGTTTATGCCTTAATACTGGCATTTTTTGGTTAATTACAGTCCCATTCACATTAAGGTATCCGACTACTTGCGACAACTTTAAAAAAAAAAAAAAATGGAGATATGGGTACTTTTTTTTGTTGTTTTTAGATTTGTTTAGTATATTTAAAAAAAAAATATATGCTGAAATTAAGAATAGAAAAACAAATTACTATTACTAAAATGGGTAAAAATTGACAAATAACATAAACGCGGCCCATTCTGTACCAAAAACTTATAAACAGATTTTCAATTCGGATGTGTTGCTGTGTTATTCATTTTTGAAATGATCTTCGGGATAAGAGATATTTTAATTTTTATAAAAACTAGAGCACTCTTTATCTTAGTTATATGAAATTGTTTTAAAAAAAAACAGTGATTATATTCACAAAAGGGACTGTAAATTTTGCAATAAAACAGTGATTAATAAATCTGAAAGTTAAAATACTTCTACTTTTATACAGAACATACAAAAAAATAATTTTCAATTGATTATTTTCAAAATTTTTTGAGCAATCGCTGTTCCCGCATTTGAGTATTTAAAAAAACACATTTCGAGTAAAACGCGTTTTAAAGTATAACATCTTGCTTAAAGTAATGGCATCTGCTTTTACTAAAACACTTGTAGTTTTTGTTCTAGTGAACGGAAGATAATAAATTTGGTATTTTTATAAAGCTAATAAAACGGCTTATAAAATAAAATTTAAAAAAATTTGTCAATCTTTGTCAAAATTCACAATTTTGGGTTAGTCGGATACCTTAATACGAGTATTAATAAGTATTAATTTAATATAGAATGTTTTTGTATAATTTAAAACTTTTTGTTATACTAATAATTTAAAAAAACATTTTTGTACATAAAATGGTGATTATTTAAACATTTTCGAATTATATTTGAGAACAATTGTGATCGAATTTACTTTGATAGGCATATCATTTGCTTTTCTGGATCAAGTTTTGTTTTCTGAATTCAGTGCTGTGAACCATTTATTCATAACGTAAGCGCCATTTAAATTTATGAACTCTTAGGACTTGAATGCATGACGGGACGCAAGCAAAACTTGTCATTCCCTTCACCCTGAGTATATATATCGCAACTAGATAATAAAAATGCGCCGAAACGCAGCTAAGCCACTCGTGCGAGATGCGGAAGTGCGATGCTTATCTGTGGTATTCTTTGTCTTTTTCGATGTTTTCTTTCGATGCAGACGTAATTTCTTCCTCTTTTAAACGATATTTCGTCATCTCAACTCACCAGTTTCTCAATGGACGACATTCCGAACTTCTGCTCTTGTTTTTTGCGACTGTAGTTCAAAATCAATGTATTTGATGTTTGTGATCTCTCTCTGAGTGTAAATTGTCGTCCTATATTTAGTGTTCATATTTTGTCGGAATGGAATTATTTTGCGATTAAGTTTTATTGTATAGAAAAAAGTTTTAAAAAAAAAATCGAAGTAGAGAAATCCTATATGGACTAAACCAGTGGTCCCCAAACCCGGTCCGTGGATCCAATAGTACCAGGCCGCACAATGAACAAAAAATTATTCCTATTTATTTACTGAGGCGTATTTCTCTCGGGTTTGTGCGACCTTTTATGGAAATCACTTTATATTCTATGTTAAATCACTTTATATTCATTTTTTTGGTGTAACTATTTTATTCATAAGGTATGATAAAATACAATTAAATTTAAATTATTAAATCAAAGCAATCTAAAATATAAACAATCAATACCCTCCCCAGTGGGTCAAGCACTGACCGGTACGCTTAGTTGGGGAGCCTTGACTTACATGATATGTATTGGGTCGGGAAAAACTACTTAGAATCTTAACTCAGCTTTTTGTTTGCATTTTTTAATAAGGATTTTTTCAAAATGGTCTTCTGGATAAAGGCGGCGTTCTGTTCAGTGGCGCAGACAAAGATTTTTATGGGGGGGGGGGGTGTCCAGGGTCGAAAGCCCACCATTCTCTTATCATACACCAATACGTCGCCAAACATATTTTTTAGATTTTATCGATTGTCGAGTACGAAAAACAGAATAAAATAAATTATTGAATAAATAATTAGCATTTATTAATAAATAAATTATTAACCACAAAACTGCTGATTAAAAGTTACGCGAATCGCTCCCCAGTACCACCGTTTTTCACATAGGCCCGAGTATGCAGTTTATTAGAGGGGGGGGGGATGGAATAAATAGGCAAATCCTTCTCCGAAACTTGTAAATCTTAAGCAAACACTGTCAAGATCATTTTATTTCATTCCAAAGCCTTCCGAGTAATTTTACTGATAGCAGCGCAATGAAAAGATTGTACTTCGGAAAGGCGTATATATACGTCCGGGGTAGTTAACACTCTGGCTGAGATAGACGTATATACACGCTGATGGTACTTAAAAGGTAAGAACCAAATGTTTTTTTACGTTTTCCATTTTATATACTTAGGATAAAATGAATCGGGAAAAAAAACCAAGGGCTATGGGGGCAGTGGAACCTTGGACCTCCCCCCTCCCCCTCTGAGTATGCCACTGGTTCTGTTTAATAAGGATTTACTTTTCATGGAATTCAAAATTCTTTCATGTCCGCTCAGTATGAAATGTTTACAAAATACTGTTGATAAATGATGAAAAAAATGCTGTTAAATCTTACGGGGAGCAAGAAAGTTCTTATATGTATCATTTTTTATGTTCAACTGATAAATTGCAGGCTTGCTTCGTGAGTTTTCATGTTCTCTGCATGGCTTTTCCGTCCTTTGGATCTAGGTAAAATCGGATATCATTTATCACGATGCGTAGTTACACGTCTTGATCCCACTGATCGACCGCAGTGCCAAGCGGATTGACCTCTGGTCTCGAAGCACAACTTCACGTAGGCCTCGCGTGGCGATTGATTTATTTTGTTGATTTTTTATCCTCCTTGTTCTCCTGTCAGCGTTGACGGCGGCTTTTCACCGCTCTTTTGCAGCATTTGTTTTTACAATCTGCTCACGATGATAGATTTTGACGCTTCTTTGTTTACAAACATCGTCCGTTCGAAGGTTATCTCTCGGTTGGCAAGTGCTAAAATGGTTGTTGAAACTCGTGTGCTTTCGATGATGACATTTGTCTGTGGCGCGCGAACTTGTTTGTTAAGTTTATTATTATTTTTAGAACTTTTGCAAGGTTGTTGTGTCAACTTTCGTCTCTATTTGGATGTGGGTTTTTGAAATCGATCTAAAGTTTGAACAATTTTTACAATCTATACTTTCAAAGGAGTGCATATACACAAATAGCATTTTATTTCTTCTTCAATCACCCAATAGCCGTGGGTGACTCCTGATCTACTCCAGAAATTTTCTCCAGGCATCTATCTCTACAACTGTTTTCCTGTTTTTGACCTTTCAACTATTGAGATCCTTTTCGACGCAATCAATCCATCTTAGCGGGGGTTCTGCCTCGAGGTCTATTTCCTTTGGGATTTGCCAAAAAGATTTCTTTTTTTCTGCAGCAACAATCTTCATTTGGTCTAGCCAGATGAGAAACCCAAGTCTTTGTAATTTAATGAATTTTATAATATCAGTTTGTCTATATTCACCCACTCCCTTCTATGTTCATGATAAATCATACAGTTGAATGACAATTCAGATTACACCTCCGTTACAGCCAATTTTGCGAATTGTTGTCGTCATTGTGGTTAGAAATCTAATGTAGAAAAATGAGGTGTTGGCGCAGTTTGGTACCATTTATCGCCAACGGTGTGACTTAAACTGGGATTTTACCAATAGTCGCGAAACTTGCTATGAAATGGGCTAAATTCATGTGGCATCATATTAAAAAAACACGTGTTTCTAGCCAATCGGTTCATTTGCTTCGATTTTACTTACTTGCTACTGAAACTTCCATTTTAAAAGTACGTATTTATAAGTTGTTTTTTTAGTTTAAAAATCTTTTTGGAAAATCTTAAAAAATTTGAGCATTTTAACCAAATAACCGAATTTGAAGTTTTATTCAAGTTTTACAAATAGAATAAGAAATACATGTCTTATTTTGTGCTTGTGCTTGTAAATAAAGTACATTTTGTCTACCTATATGCGTTATTATTGTTGAAAATTTTGTACTTTTTCTGAAAAAATCGGAAGGTGGCAACAACGAAACGCATGAACTAATTTTAACTTAAAACACGTGATTGCTTTTATCTTGTGACTATGACATCACAAAAGTTTTTGAACTGATCGGCTAAAAGCACATGGTTATCATTATCATGTGACTATGACGTCACATGAATTTAGCCCATTCTTATGGGGAGGGAAGGCTGGTTCCTATCGCTACATTACTGCTTTTATGGTATTGTAATATAAACAAAATATATGTTTTTGTCTCAATTTGTTTTATTTACTATTCATGTTTTCATAAATTCCATGAATCGTAATGCGTACAAATTCTTAGTTTCATCGTTATCTATGAATATATAAATTTATTTTTACTTAAATTTCCTTTTTCAAACAAAATAAATGTTATAAATTTCACGTAGTGAAATGTAAAAATAATTAATAAATAGCGCAAAGCCTTTCAGTACCTCACAAAGTGTGGTGGTAAACAAACTCCTCCCCCCACCCAAAAAAAATTAGGGAAGGGTTCTTAAAATTAACGTTTATTTGATACGCTGAATGAAAATGAGAATTTCTGTTCTTGAATCAGTCTGAATGCGAAAAATGTTTTAATACACCAAAACTAGAAAAGATTAACTCGCCACCAAGTGTGACACGGCTTCTGTTAAAAATAACAAAACGGGTCATTCCAGCTGTTTATTCTCATTTATATACTTAAAAAACCCAGGGTGTGTGTGGGGGGGGAAATGAGTGAATCTGTGTCGTCTGGTATCATTTGGAAGGCTTCGTCGGAATATCTAGACCTCAAGTGCCCCCAAGTATCGATTTTTATCTCCATCGATCTTGCTAACATTGCCTTATCGTTGATGCATGCACACATCCACCTCCAGACCTACCTACTCCATATTTTATAGACGTAATCCTCGTGGAAGCGAAGGTAAATAGGTGGAGGGAGGACGATGGCACCCTGCCAGCTCCATTGGCAGCCTTCCTTCCGTCTCTTCATATCAAGGCATTGAAATGAACGTGCACTGCCTTTTTTTTTTTAAATTTAAGGTTCACTTTTGGATAGGTGAAGTCCTGAGTGATGGTTTACTTGTCTCAGTTGGGATTCACTTGTATGCAAAATGGGGAGGGTTTTGAAAACTCGTATCAAATGTCGTCGAGGGATCATTTAAGGTTTGAAAGAAGACAGGGCTGTGAAGACGTACTGTAGAGGATTGAGAACATTACCAGCATTTACCGGTGTGACGTTTGGGAAAATTAATGGAAGCGTGAAAGATAAGAAAATAAATAATTGATTTTGCATCCACAATAATTTAATTACAGTATTTACAGTTTAATAGAAGTTATTATTACTATTGGTTATTTCAATACTACAGAATGTTATTTGTGAGGGAGGAGGTGAACACACTCAACCGACCTTCGTGTTTCAAACGGACCGTCTCTGCACTCTCTTCGAGAGGGGGTGGTCGCTTCTGACACCTCAAATTTACATTCATGTTCCAACTCGCAGGTGTGGAATCCAGCCTTTGTGTCTCTTTTTGCCATCGGTTTCGGCGGGATATTAGATAAAAAGGCCCAGCAATGCTTTAGAGGGCACGTGTGGATATGAACTGTGTAATGTTGTCTGCATGGGGAGCCGATCTTACGGCTGCTATGGCGGGAAAACGTTGCCCCCGGATTTACCGTTTATTGTTAATTCTTAAACACACAACTCTGTTTACAATTTTCACAATATAGAATCTCAAGGGAAAAAATATGCAATCTTTACCATCCTGCGTGCGTGACCACGTTTTTCCATTCATGTCCTTTTCCCCGCTCAATGGAAAACTAGTTCTATCATCCACAACAGTGCCCTCTTTTTTAATCTAATGAGCGCTACAAACCAAGCCTCTAGCCAACTTTTTTTACAGGTCGCTTAAAATTGAGATGGGGTATAGTTTCGTTCGATTGTCGATGGTAATAATTAACTACATGAACGACGGTGGAAAAGTTGACAGTACATCTAAAAACTCCACTACATCAGGGCAGATGTATATGCTGGTGCTGGATTTGGTGGGAGTTCTTGGTTATTTCGAACCTTTGTGACCCATCGTGAGTTTTGAGTGACTTTAATATTTCAGATATGCCTTTTTAAAAAGTTCAGTATTGAGGTAATAATATACGATTTATGTACATAAATAAGAAATAGGAATTATTTTTGTGTGGCAGAAATTGCATGGGTTGTGAGTGGTTGGATGAAAGAATTGGTTGGGATTGGTGAGGCGAGCCTAGCCAATCCGGTTACAGTAAAGAAATCTGTGAGATGAGAAAGATTGGTTTGAAAGATAGGATGCATTGGTGTCCAGAAGAGCTTCTGTGATTGGCTGAACAGAATGGTTACATTAAAGTTATGAAGAAAAGTAGAAAAGCTCGACCAGTCATTGAGTAGTTAAAAGTTCGAGCAAATTGAACAGCAAAACTAGAGTAGGAATGAGAATATAAGACTCTAAAAAAGAATAATTAAATAGAAAAAAAAATTAAACTAAACAGATAAATTCAAGATATATTAAAATAAATCTGGGTCTGTGAAAGTTAGATCAGGAGCGAAGTGTGTGTCTTTACAACTTTTCGATTGTATGCGATTTTGTTTAATAACAAAGTGTACGAAAATTTTAATGAAAGAACTGTATGTATATGTTCCATAAATGTAGTATTACTTTGTAAGGCAGTAGGCTCCATAGTATTTGCTTAGAAAATTAAAATTTGTAAGGTAATGTTTTTGAATGTTATTTCTTTATAATATTTGTGTTGTTTCTACCGATTTGGGGTGGTTGGTTAGAAAAATTAATTTCGTTTGATATTTTATAAATACCTTAAATGTGATTTTTTTTTTCTCAGTAAAAGATTTTTGAAAAATGTGTTGTTGAAAAGAGCTGTAGAATTAATTGCTTTATTCATTGGAATTTTAGCATTAGAGAAATCTTATTTTTTAATAAACACTATTAATCCTTTTTAAAATTTTTGTAAAAACTGTTCCTCAACTGCAGATATTACTAAGTAAGTATAAGGTTTGTACAAAACAAATGTTAGCTATCATGATTCTAAATCAGTGGCGCTCACATGAATTTTTCGAGGGGAGGGGAGATTAAACGTCCACCATATTCGTGTCATCTCCAATACGCCGTCAAACATATTCTTTTGATTTTATCGATTGCTGGGAAGAAAAAGCAGTTAAAAATAAGTTATTGAATACATAGTTAGCATTAATTAATAAAATAATTTATTTAAAGCAAATAAAGTGACTACACAGAATTTGCTATTATTTTACGTACTATATATATCGGATTATAATCAGACGGGGGGGGGGAAATCAAGGGTGATATGGGACTCCCTTTCTGTGTGCACCACTGTTCCAAATACATTTTCTGCTTAGATACGTACAAATATTTGTATTTATTTAGTATTTTTCTTGATTTTGTAACAGGTATCAATACTAACATTTAATTTGTTTAATTTCAATTAAAAGAATAAAAAAGCGTTCTCTCTCCCATTCATTATTCTGAGCGTAATCTTTTTGATGCATGAATTTAACATATAAAGTTTGATTATCGCAACGCTGTAACAGATCAATCATAATAAAAAGGATATCGACAATCCGCGCACTGTGACCTCTATTGAACGCAAGTGGGATTCCACACGAAAAAAGCTGAGAATTTTCTGACAAAGCGCTAAAAATTGTGATCTATTTACTTCCATTCCCCCTTTTCCACGCACCTCTACATTCCAGTCCGCACGTGTCAGTTTCGCGGGTTGCTCCTGATCGCTTTGGATCCTTGCTCGCTCATCGCGCTGCTGGTTGCCATGGTGATAAATCGTCACTCTCTCTTCCTGTCTTAGTTACGTGTACGCATAGCAGATCGTTTTGCTTGCGGAGGGAAAAAAAGAAATTTTAGAGACTTTTCTCGTGTGGTGGCGTTAATCTGGTGGTTTTTGGAGAAAATATCGTCTCTTGTTCGAACAACTGTTGCTGAAGTGATCTTTTTTTATAAAGGAAAATGCCATTCTATTTTTTTAAAAAAAATATGGCAGTTATACAGACTGCCGATAGAAGTGAAAACTTAGAACTTTTAGTATTAAAATTTAAAATTTCATAAGGTTTGAATTAAAACTATCAACATCAATCTCTGGTTTTCACATCTATTGGCACTCCGAGCAGCAATTATATGCATGTTTATATGGTTTTTTATTATTCAAATATATTACGGGCTGTATAAACTCATGACAAAATATAAATACAATTCAATTGAAATTGCAATAAATATACAATCTTATTATTTATGGATAGTATTTATATTTACTTAAATTTCACACAATGTATTTGATTTTTAAAATTACTTTAATTGTTTGCATCATTGTCATCATTAATTTCAACAATACTTAGACTTTTTGCACTTTCAATTATTTCATTTTGTTCTAAAAATGATACAATAGGCTTATGGTAACTTAAGTAAGAAAGGAAAATGTTTGATTCAAATTTATCTAAGTATCGCGTTAAAACCGCATCGATCGTCGTTTTATATTTTGTAGTACTGAGTTTTCGATCATTGGATATACTTAAATTAAGTGTTTCATTTAGAAATTCAATTAGTGGTAGATTTTTATCATCTGCAAAGTTAATATTGAAGTCTCCACTTAAAATCATCGGTAAATTATCATATTTTTCGTCAAATCTTTTTTCGAGTATTTCAGAACCTTCTTTTGTATAAATAATCAAATTTTCGAATAAAAATTGTTGTATCTGTCTCTAGATTTTCCAGGCGAAATATAAACGGCAAGCACATTAATATGTATTGCCCATTCTCGGAATCGCAACGAGCAATGCACAATATATACACATTGAACTTTTCACTAAATCCATTGAATTTCACTTATAAGATATACACACCACTATACGTCAGCTGTATAGCTACAGATATACTGCTATAAGCATGTCCGTGACGCGAACACACGAGATTTCACCCATCCAACTAAGGCGCACAGCACACTGCGCGTGCGCTAGTTCCGAGCATGTCGGTGACGCGAACCCATAAGATTTTCCCCTATCAAAAAGTGCCCAACGCCGCTAAAGAAGTTTTCACTTCAAAAAAGTTTGAGTTTTTGATGTTACGCGTATATTATAACAAAGTGGCTGAAGATTTTTCAGTTCGAAAGAAAGTGTATCGTTGCTGCGCGAAACTTAAAAGGTATCTTCCAAAAATTCCCCAATTGGTGTAATTTCATCCCAGTTAATGAATCTTCGTTTATTATTTTTTTTTTCTTCATAAATTTAACAAAGGCAGGAATGGGATTCGATGTACTGTAAAAATTACATGTTTCATGAAAATTATATATATCTTTTTTACAGTTATTGTAATGCCTTTTACAAATGAAATTAATTCATATTGCCCCTTTCGCAGCATATTTTTGATATTTCCTGTTACATATGCAACTTCTTCCCTGCTTAAAAGTGTTTGGTGGTATTGGCGTTATTTTCTCCATTAACACTTTTATAACTATTTCTTTAACTCCCAACTTTATCATTGTGTTCTTAATAGAAACAAAAATTATAACTACGTTACTTGAAAGCAAATTGAATCTTTTCGAAGTTATTTTTAAAAAAAACTTACAATTATATATATATACGGTATGGGTGACACACAGTGACATAACGGAGAATGTTATCCACCACCCCTTCCCTGCAGAATCAGTGTTTGAATTTAATATTTTATAAATTAGTTAAATACATAATTGGCGTCAGTCGGGCTTTGGGCCCTTTTGAATCCTGCCCCCCCCCCCGAAAAATAAAGGGACTCTTGATAAAGTTTAATACAGGGCTCACACTCGGAACTAACTACGCCAGTGGGTCCACTATCTACTTTCTACTAACAAAGTTCGCACCTTTTGATTTTAAAATTAAAATTATTTTTGCTAGCTACTATAGTAATATCAATTCGGATTGTAAATAAGCATAAACTGAGAAAATGAAGAATTATAACGGTAGAAGAATTGTATGCTTTAATTGTGCAGGGGTGATATAGTAATGTTTCGTTAAAAAGATTGTGTGTGCGCGTGTGTATGTATGTGTGCGTGTGTATGTATGTGTGCGCGTGTATGTATGTGTGAGTTTAAATATTGATAGAGTGAAATCAACATCTCCAGAAGCAATGCTGCTGTTTAAGTCCGTTTGTTTTCCATATATTAATCCACCGTACCCAGTCTCCTTGTTAGGGATTTATGTTATTAGTGTTCACTTTCTTGTATTTGATCTTGAATTTTGAAATCGAAAAACTGCTGTTTATTGCGCGTATAATACTTGAAATATTGAAGAAATTTGGCCTGATATATAGATTACTACCTGGATGGGACCGCGAGCCGAACATGGAAGAATTTTCAGAATCGTAAAATCGCCTTTCCTGGACTTTTTCTATTGGACTTGCATGATTTCTAAAATTTTTCAAAGGTAGAAACTAGATGTTTTAATAACCGTTACGCAATCAAATTTTTAAACATGTCGTATAATGGCTTGCATTATTCTTAAATTTATCTTTATATTGGAAAAAAAATTCTCAATAACATATCAGGTATAAACAAGAAATGTTTATATGAAAAGAATTTTTTTTAAAAAAAAGTTATACCCCCCTACCCCCATTGTTTACTTTCTAAATAAGGTGTTTGTTTTTTTTAAATACAAGATTTATTGAGTAATTTCTTTACAATTGGTACAATTAATTTATGTTTAAAATTACACGCCATTTAAAAATCTTATCGTTAATTTTGTGAGACTTTTGATGTCAGTTGCGTTTATGTGCAAATTAGTTTGGAGAAGCTTTTTTTTTCGTATGTGAAAAGAAATGTTAATTATCGTACAAACTCTTATCTATTATTTGTGAAAAATAAAAAAATTCCCATTTAAAAAACTGATTATTAATGTTCTGAAAAAAATTTAATTAAAAAAGTTTTGTCGCCAAGAAGAGCGATAAAAATCCCCAAATCTGTCGATCCTTTGTAGACGTCCTTGCCGTTGGGAAAGCGCGCGCCCCCGAAAGTCGACGGCTGTTCCAATGATTGTTGCTTCTCCTCTCCGCGGGTTTTCCTCGATCGGTGTATTAGTTATTCCGTTGTCGGGCAGTGAAGAAGAAATACGGAGAGTCTAAAAACTTTTTTTTATCATTAGGCAGTGGGGAAAAGTGCCTTCTTCCCGCATTATGAATAAAAATATGATGTGGAATAAATAAAATAAGGACCACAGAACAAATTGGTAAATTTTAAAATTTAAGATGCCTTGGATACAGTTCTGGGTTTTTAACTTTTATTCTATGAATTCAAGTTGTTTTCGTTTTTTTCATAGACATTTTAGTTTAAGCGCATAGTTACAATCCTTCTCTCAGATAGATCCCTTAAACACTTTATGGACTTCTTTATAAATTACTTATTACTTTAAAATTGTCTCATTTGCAATATACGCCTCAATAAATGATAAATATGTTGCGTCATATTTAATTTACCGTTAATATGAAAATAATGTATTTAAACGGGAATGGTGAATAAATTGCATTTGACTATCAAAGTTTCTTAAGAATCATCTTCGTTTAAAAATATCTGGGTTATTTTTTTCTCCCATTGCATGTTACTTGTGGCTTTAATGTAGCATGCCCCCCCCCCTCACTGTAAGCTCAAAATTGTGGCTTCGATCCCGTCTTGAGTCGATAGATTTTCTGGATGCGAAAATCGTAGCCATGTATGTCATATTATGTGGTATGTAAAAAATCCCGTGGAGTATCAATTTGGCTCTGGTACTCTCGCTCGGCAATATTTAGCGTACGACAAGAGCGAAAATCGGATAAATTCAAGCAGCAAAAATTTGGGGTTGAATTGTCGAATCGGCCACTTATCCCGCCAAATTGTTTTTGCCAAATCGATAAATGCGCCAAATCTGGTAACTCTCGTGATTTGTATCAGTAAAAGTGAAGTCGGATCGTGGCGTAAAAACGCGCTAAGTTGGCGATTTTTCAAAATTCGGTGGACCAGTGGCTGATTCGACAATTTCACCAAATTTGGTAGCGGAAGCCGCCACTAGATGGCTCTCACACTTGGGAAGACTTGCCGTGTTTGAAAAGATTTGTGTGCCAAAATGCAGTCCGTTTCGAAAAAAAGTGTTATTTGTAGACGTGTTTGTAAAATTGTAGTGTAAGTTTCTTTTTATGTTGAGAACTGATTGCTTTCCTCCCGACGAAATATTTAATCCACAGATATTTTTTATGTTTAAAACTTTTTATGACTTGTATTGTTTGATTTTTTATTGAAAAATTCGAAATGACATTATCACTTTATTTAGTACTTAATTCACTAAAAAATTTATTTAGTTCACCTTGCGTAAAAAAAAATAATATTTATCGTCTGTGCTTTCTGATAAGGATAGCTAGCTGTATGTTAAGATTAAATACCTTAACGTTTCTGTTTCTTAATTTTACACACGATGCGCATGTTTCGCATTTTGCTTGCATTCTTGGCTGTCAGAGAATAATTTGTTTATCAGTTTTGTGCCATTTAAGAATTTCTCTTACGATAGCCGAAGTGTGATGGGTGCAATTTATAAAATTCGAAAAGTGAGTTGTGTCTATGAAAATTCAGAGATTGAAGTGTCAACTCCATTTAAATCTGCTTAGAAATCGCGGAGTCCGTTGCCAGTTCATACGAAAAAGGGAGGCAGGCAGCAGTGCATCAAATATTTAAGTTAACAAATTTCACGTATGTTACGTGACAGTTTGGAGACTGTTAATACTGGAGTCGTCATAGTATATACTACAAATTCCACTATCATTTTTTTTTATAAAAAAATGATGCTCGTATCTTGTGAAAAATCAATTTCAACGTGTATTAGATGCATTAAAATATTGATTCTCTCTACAGCATGCTTTTGACAACAAAGGGTTCATTATATTTTTTTATTAAAAAAAAAAAGAAAAGAAAAATGATTTTCTCTCTTTTTGAAACATTCACTCATAAATAATGTTTATGGCTTTGTAATTGTTCCTAATTTTACTACTTTTTGAATGTTTACCTGACTTATTATACTTGAATACTTAGACAGTACGAAAATTATGTTTTTAACAAATATGTGGGAATGAATTTCTATTCATAAGAAATGTAATGGTGTGAAATCTGGAGCCATCCAATAACTATCTTTATTGTATGTAACAATTTTCGTCTACTGTTCCGTTTTTATCTCTTATTCTTTCTTTTGTTTCTAGTTTTTGTTTCTTTTTTTTTTCCCGATAGCAAATGCATTAATCATTTTTTCTTCCATTTATTTAGAATCCTACGGCGCCAAGTCCACTAGGTCAAATTCCGCCAAATGATGGCATGCCAGGAGGCCCAATGGCTCCAGCCGGCTTCTTTCCTGTAAGTTTCTGTGTTTGTTTATCCGTTTTTTTTTTATTTTTAAATAATGTTTCGGTTGTTAGTCAATCACACCACGAGTAAATTCTACAAATCTAAGTAGGTGGTGCTGCCATCTAACGGGACATAGTAAAACCGTTTGCTCACATTTATTTGGTGCTGCCATCTGTCGGCATTTTGAAGAACATAGTATTGGATTTTATTTACCTTTTAAATGTGTAATATTTAATGGTTATCTGTGTTTTATATTAAATTTTCTCTTAAATATTATAATTAATTATTGAAATGTGGTATTGTCATTTGTTGTTCTTCCTTTAAATTCGTCTGTTAAAAATTTTACCACAAATTTGAGAATTTTTTTACATGTATTTTATAACTGATTATGGATAATCCATTTTAATATAGTTTAAAATTTTCAAAAATAACACAACTCTTTGTAATTTTTTGAAATGTTGAAGATTACAGATGAAGAAATTGCAGATATATTTTAGTTTTGATTGGATCTTTATTTAAAGTGGTGTGCAAGTTTATACTGTCTATTTTCTTCTGTTATTCAAAAGTGTCTGTCAGTCCATTCATTTCTTTTTATTTTTTCTAATTTGTATCGTTCTGTGATTAATGTTTGTTTCAATAATATACATAAAATAAGATCTCATCACTGTCATTTTTGCTTCAAGCACTACACATATAAATCACATAAGCAAAAATTTCATTTGAATAAGATTTTTGGTACCAAATTATTTCAGAAAACGATGAAATGTTAGTGCAGGGGGTGGCCAACCCGTAGCACACATTCCATGCCTGAGTTGTAACAGTGGTACACAAAGACTTATTGAAAAATTTGAAAAGATAATAATAAATATCATTTTTTTTTATAGTTTTATTGAAATGTAGTTGTCTCAGACAAAAAAAAAAACCCATCAAAATTTATTTTAAATACACACTTTATTCAAATACAATAGAAAATTATTTTGTAAAAATGTTCCTTCATTGTTGTGTACCCTGGCTTTCCAAAAGAAGTGCACTCGTGAGATTTTGGAATTTAAGGGAGCGTATTTTAAAGAAAGAAGATTTTTTTTGGGATTTTCTTTTTATTTATTGATACTATGGGGTATTTAAATAATTTAAATTTAGAATTACAAGGAAAAGATTGTACTTTTCCTACTCTTATTAATCATATATCTTCTTTTGTGAACAAACTTTTACTGCTTTTGTCTCGATTTTGGAGAAAAAAGATTAACACATTTCACATTAAGGAGGAACTATCTAGCAAAGTTTATTCTTTTCCGAGCTATAATAAATTAAAAAATTTCATGTCTATTTTGCATGATGATTTTTCTAGGTTTGATAATTTTCAAGATGGGGGGGGGGGAATGCTGATTTTTCCATACATACTTTTTTTATAATTTCTCTGCAAGGCGTCATTTCTCATCCTCCTGAAATCCTAATCAGAATTATTATCCTACACTGAAAAGCAAATATAATATACTTTTTTCCATTTGCAAGTGATCCAAATTATGTTTAATTTTGGAAAGTTGTAGTAATTAGCAATTTTCCTAATTTACACAATATGTGTGGTTCTCAGATATTGTTGTAGTTTTGGATCAACATGTTTGTAAACAAATGTTTTCTATTTTGAACATAATAAAATCAAAATTTAGCTCAAAATTAACTGATACACACATAAACCAACCTAATTTTGTTAGAACCTTCGATAACAAATCCTAATATATAGATGACTTGGTAAAAATACTACAATTATATTACTTTTAAATTTCCACTTATTGGACTTGTATAAAAAAAGCACTGCTTATGTAAAAATTTCATAATTTCAAGTTACATTTTTCACCCTTTCATATTCTTTTGTTTGTTGAAAAAGTTAGAAGTGGCATGCATAATTTTTTTTATCAGATAATGGCATTCTTCCCAAAATGGTTGGCCACCCTCGGTTTAGTGTATATCTTCTGCAACCATACTAATGGACTATATTGGGTATTGATGTCAAAGTAAAATAGGTTATTCATTTGTTGCATTATAAGGCTTTGTTCCTGCTGTCATCTATCCATAAAGTATAAATCACAGTGAACTGAACATGTTCTGCATTTATTTCTGCTGTTATCTATTAGTAATAAAACAAACTTATTCTTATTTGCAAGAAGTTTGTAAATGTAGCAGATGAATTTTGCGATCGTTTCAAAGAAATTGATTTTTTTCAATTGATATTTATTTTTTAAAAAAAGTGTGAAATATTAAAGTAAACCATATGTACAATGTATCTGCATTTTTATAAATGTTTATAACTTATGTAAATTTTTACAGTTAAGATTGTTATATCTATTGTAATTTATTTCCAATAGGCTTATTTTTTAAAAACATTGCACTTTATTTAGGCAATGAATGATACTGACAGACAATGTTTACATTTTCTTAGATCTCACTTTTCTAGATATGTTGTGCATGTCGATTCAATGTAGCAAATGTCGCTCTCTGTAGCAAACTCTGCAGTGCTCAACAATTTTCTCTGCCTACTGTATCTGTAGAGTCAAAAGATGGGGTGGCATGTTTCTTTTCCAGCATTCTTGTTTGATAGCTTCCTTTTATGTGTTTAATTAAAAATACAAGAATGTTAATAGTTTTAATTTAGTTTTTTTTAAAGACATTTTCTTCTATTTTCTTTTTTTGAAACTATTAAGGTGGATATTTAACATAAAAATCATAACTTCACAAGTAACTTTACTTCTTTAATGCAACTTCTGTGTGAATTTTTTTACCCCTTCTTTCGTTTTTTATTAAATTTATGTGTGAAAAACGAAATGTTAAGAACTTTTCTCTTTCATAAATATTTTGAGCTATTACATCATGATTAAAGTTTCATCAGTAAAATTTTTCATTGTGATTAAAAAATTTTGCTTAATTTGTATTTGTGCATAAGCAAACATTCAACATATAAACAATTTATGAAAATGTAGGCAATATGTAGCATATATGCTTAGTAATGAAATCCAAGTTCAGAATTAAGAAGAGATTGATAATTTTTCACACTGTTTTTTAGTTATCTTTTAAAAAAAGCTACAGCTGACTGAGAAACTATACCCTTGAAAAAATATACACTGTAGCAATCAATTTCTGTTCAAAGTTTCTCAATAAATGGGAATATTTACAATATTAATTTAACTTTTGTAACACAGTTTCTTCTCCTTAAAGTAAATTATCATTTTCAATGGCAGATAATTGTCTCTACTAATGAATGAAGTCGTGCTTTTTCTATATTAACTAAACTATTATTTAAACTCTGATAAATGTGCAATCTGTGCATTGTACATTGCTACGTTGACATTATTTGCTCGCAAAAAATTATACACATGAAACCTTTTTGAAAACACTTATAGCAGAATGCATGTTTAATTTACGGGATATTTAAATAATTTGACCTGGGTAAAAGTAATTTAAGTTTGTAATTTCATTTAATGAAACATAGGTAAAATTAAAACCCGATGCATACTTCGACTCTCTAATGATACAATAGTATATATCACCAGGGAAGTCTTAAGACATTAGCCCAGGCCTTGCCTTGGTGGGGGCCTCGTTTCGTTCTCCACTCAGTCTTAATAAGATCATGATCCGGATGATTCTAATAGTCAAATATTATTTCTGTACATATTCTTCAAAGAACAGGGAATTTCTAGCTGCATGGCAACTGACAAAAGTGGCAAGACTGTATTATGTGATGACCTTTGTCCACGTCTAGGTTTAAGCTTAATATCATAGACAATAATTCAACTCATTTAGTCAAAATGCTGCCATCAGTCGAGTTGGTTTGTAAGGCATGCACATTTGTTTCAAATTACCGTTTGTACGCGTATTTGACAATGCATGCTGAACACTGGCTACTTTTGAAGGTCACCAGATAGGGCCTATTTTTGCACAGGCCTAAAAAAATCTTAAGATTTCTCTGGGCCTTAAATGTTTCGACGTCCCTGGATATCACTATTTAAAATAGATATTAAATTTTAAACAATTCATATTTCTGAGTGCTTAAAATTTTGGATTTGGTGATGTTTTAAAAATAAATCACTCTAAAATAATGAACTTTGTTAGTCTGTGTTGGATTTAGATTCATGAATAATAAATTAAAGCATAATTTGAGATAAATTAATAAAATGACTTCAGTTTCATTAGTAGCATTTGACTGTCATAAAGAAATATTAAGTACAAACTGGATAACCATTCTACAGGAAATTCTCTGTCAAAATTTTGAATTGCATCTTTCTTAGAATTTCTTTCAAATGCTGCAAAATAGTCAGTGTTCTTTCGTAGGCAGATATAGTGATGAGATATTTTTCGAAAGTTGATTGCCACTCCATCCATGTGGTGTAGTGTCTGCCTATAGTGAATGTGTTAGCTGCTTGAAAACAACCCTGCTTTCTCCCTTCCGCAGAATTCTCACATGAGGCCCTCGCCGCCACAGCAGCCAGTGTCGCAGCCGTCCCCTCACCCGCAGCCCCCACCCCCTCACAGTCAGATGCTTCCAAATCAGGTGAGACTCAAAAAAAAATCCCAAAATGTCCTCCTACAGAAATGCTTTATTCACTCTTATTGTTCTTCTCTCTCTCTTTTTGAATCTGAACATAAATTTTTCCTCCCACTAAAAAATTTTTGAACAATCTTTTCCTGCCTGTTGTTTATTTTCCTTTTTATGTGTAGAAAATCCATTTTTGTGTTGACACTGCATTTTTTTTTATGTTAAAAAATTAGTTTTTCCTGATATTTTCGTTACTTAAAACATCATATAAATGTTTTTACATTACTATCAGTGCATTAACAAACTTTTGAAAGTCAGACTCTAAGAATAAGGCAATTAATTTAAGGCTCAAAATAAGTTTTTGCAGAAATTTTGTAATTTCACTTATCTTCCCTACTAGTCGTAATTTGTTATCTGGAGTCTTCTGTTTAAAATACAGAAACTTTCCAACCATTGAAAAATATTTTTTTAAAGAAGATATAATTGTGTGGTAATTATTGAAATTTGTTTAACATAAACGTTTTAGATAAAATCTATTGTGCAATTTAGAAATCTTGTTTTATGAAAAGGAAATTCATTTTTTAATCACTCAAGCTGTATAATACTTTAATATTAATTGTCAACTACATATTGTACTTTTATTTATTTGTACAGAATGATAATTTGAGTTGTAAAATATATTATAGAAAGAATAGAGTGCAAATATTCAGTTTGCTTAAACAGTTCAAAAATATGTGAGCTCATAATATGAAATGAATCATGAAGTTTGACTTTCATTAGTTGAAATGTGCTACAGTGTCAATGTATGAAATGATTTCTTGCTTGTAAAAAGGAATTGGCTTGTACCTGCTGCATTATTAGTTTCACTTCTTTCTGTCTTGTGCTTAGACATAGTTTTCATTTCTCTTCTCCATCTCTGTATGTATGTGTGTGAGTCTTAATTTTGCATGTGTGCATGTTGAACATTTCAATTTGTTTTGTCATTGATTCTAAACCTAATGTTTCTTCTAACATTTCCGTTCCAATAATCAGTGTACAGGGTGTTTTTTTATAATAAGCAATGAAGGTTTTT
The DNA here is from genome assembly GCA_019973975.1 of Trichonephila clavata. Classification (NCBI taxonomy): domain Eukaryota; kingdom Metazoa; phylum Arthropoda; class Arachnida; order Araneae; family Nephilidae; genus Trichonephila; species Trichonephila clavata. The sequence continues at coordinate 43,981 of BMAO01034888.1, forward strand.
AATTTTTTTTGTAAGATTTTCAAGTAAAGGTATTATTCTCTGATGATTAACACCAAAATTATTTACATATCCTTTTTGGATTATTGTGTTTTGCTATATTGTAATATAAGCATTTGAGTTCATTATTCTTATGCCATGACTTTTTAAAATATATATAGTTTAGGTTTCTTTATAAATAAATGCAAAATAGTAAATAAATTAAGTGTTTTATTGCTACATTTATACATTATTGGTTATTTGGTTTATTCAACAAATTTTTTGATTTAATATTATAAATAATAAAATTTAAAAAGTTAGTTTAAATTATTTGCTTTATGTCTTAGAAAAAAGATACTAAAATTTCAATTGTATTTAGAAAATACATAAGCTATCTTCATATTAAAATTATTTTTGTCATTAATTGTCTTTAAAGTACATTTTTTAAGGTTTATACACCCTGTACTGTGTAGATGCTTATAGCATCTAAATAACAATAAATGTCGCATGCATTGGTGTTGGTGCTTTTTCCCTTTTTAAAATTTTAATGATTGCTATAATTACTTGGTTTTTGCCTATTCAGTTAATTTTAAAAAACTAGCCTAACATTTTTGTACCCTTCACTATTTTTTATTTTAGAAACCTTTTTTTTTTTAAAATTATTTTTATATTTATATAATGTTTTATTAAATATGTACATTGATATTGTGTTGAATTTAATAAAGTTTATATATATATTTTTTACTGAAACTACAATAATTAATGTGTTTTTTTTTAAATTTAGAATTTTTCATACATTATTTACTGAATATTTAAATATTAATATTCATTTAAGATTCTATAAAGATTTGTACTATGTATATATTACCTTCAGCCTATATTAATATTATCTGAAATTTTTTAAAGTTCTTTAAAAAAAAGTAAAATGTGTAATATTTATAAATTAAAACAAAAATATTGTTTAATATAATAATTACATTTCACCATTTATTTAAACTCAGAATTTGTTGAGGAATAGTTTTGGAATATTATGAAGATATTTTAAAAAGAGTGTACATCTTAAAAAATTTGTATTTTTAAAAAATGATGCAATTTTAATTGAATAATAGATTTCTAGTTTGAATTTCTGTGAGGACTTGTAGAAAAATTGTATTAAATTTAAAAAGAATATTTTTTTAGTTAAGATTTGTGATTCAAATTTTTACTACAAACACTTAAATTATTTTTGTGTGAATAAAATTGTATGGTTTTTAAAACAAATAAGACCAACTACTATGTAAAGAAGAAATTATAAATCCATGCAGTGTTCGAACTTTTGTGTCAAGATGTGGTGAGTTTTGAAATTTTTCTTTTCTTGTATATATTTTGTGAATCTGTATCTGAACTTCTGAATATAAAATAAAACTAGTTAGTTTTATTTACTTGTTCTGTATTGTTTCCTATAAAAGTTTTAAGACATTGCATTCTTTAAAACAAAAATATGTATGTTATAAATCTAATGAATTATTCAACCTTTGATTTTTAAAAATTTTAAAAGCCACTTTTTATGTCTGGAAATTGGAAAAAATTTAAGGGCTTTCATTTATAATCTTAGAAGAAATATAATTTGATAAGTATTTTAGAAAATGATTTTTTTTTGTACTTAAATATATTTTTTGAAATCAAAATTAATTTAAGTAAAAAATTTATTTTCTATCTTACATTGTTTAACGATATTAGTTCAACACAAACGCAACAGATGGCAGCTCTGATGCGATTTAAATATTTCATTGCTTTGTGCTGCCATCTATGAATGAAATGGAACACTGCTGTTATTTTTAAAGCTGCAAGTCACAAATAGATGTCGTAAAACAAGCTTTCTATGTTATTATCTGCGGATAATTTTAATTAAAAAATTATAATCGTTTTTAATTTGAGCAAGAATTTATGAAAGTGGTTATTATTTTAAGATTTTATCAATCTCTTTGGACTTTTATTAAGTAATTGCACAAATCATTTTAATTCAGTTTTACAAAAAAAAAAAAAAAATCACATTTTTTTCACTTTATTAGAGTTATTTTTTGGCAAACTTATTTAAAAAGTGTGTTTGATAAAGATTCTTTTTATCTGACATAAAAATATTTCTGCAACAATCGTTCTTTTCTTAACGAATGGACTCGTAGACAAGTATTTGAAAAGCTAATTATAAAAAAATGAAATTTAGAATTCATCTCTTAAATTTTCAACTTCATTTTTTCTTTTTATTATCCTTTCTGCAGATCCCCCCTTTTTTTTTATTATTATTTCTGTTTCTGTAATATTTTTTTTTTAAAAATAATTCATATTTAGTTTACCTACACCTGTTATGACAAACAATTATGGTTCAAATTAATTTTTTTTTAAAGTAACGTAATATTCGAAGGGAGTAAAATAATCATGTTTTTAAATAAATAATTAAGTCTCTTTGTATAATTAACATGCTTGCGATAAAAATTAAGTATTTAATTTTTACTTATAAATGAAAAATACTTGTATGTTAAAATGTTGAATTAAAAAAAAGATTCAAAAAGAAAAGTGCTTCATTTGTAGTATTAGATTTCAAGATATTCATAAGAAAATATCAAAAACTGTTAATCTTTTTTAAATATTTTTGTGAATGCGTTTTTGTTTTCATTGTTAAAGCTTACATATTTTCTTTTGTTGAACATAAACTTAAAATTTTTTGTAATATTTTTGATAAGTATTTTTGGGAGGGCGTCATCATCAAAAATAATCATTTGTTTCATCAAAAATAAATCTAAAAAATGCAATTTTAATTTTTTTGGTGTAAAAAATAATAATAAAAGTCATCATTTTTTTTAAAAACATTTTTTATTTACAGAAAGAAAAATAATTTATAGCTAGAGAGGGTAAATACACACCTGTAATAGCAAGTTTTACATTACCGTTAAATAACCTGAAATGGAGTGCAGTCATGTCAAATCAATCACAGCTATAAAAATAAATAAAATAAAATACATTTCATCTGTTTCAACTCGATGATCAAACATTAAAATTAAATGTTCTTCATCCTACTACTACTTTGTTTTTTATATTAGTCATGCCCCCCCCCCTCAATCGATGTCCAGCAAAACTGTAATCTGACCCTCCATCTAACCTCTCCATTATTAATTCCGGATTTGATCTGGGGAAGTCGTAAAAACCCGTCCATAAATCTATCACAGTGGATACTATTAAATTAACTACCGCGTTTCAGGGCAATAGGGCCCGGTTATTGGCCCCTCTCAAATTAAAACTTTGATTAACGTTTTTATTTACAACCCTGCCTACGGTGGATGTTGCGAAAGTATAGCCTCGTGTATCGCTGAAGAACTAATTCCTGTTATTTATAGGTTTAATGGTTCACTATTAAATAAATTTTAGAACAACGCAGTTTAATAAATGGCTGCATTTTAAATAAATATAGTAATAAGTGTTTTATTTTTATTTTTGAAGTGATGTGATAGGTTTCTGTTTCTTGGAGTATATCATTCTGCTGCCCATGATTGATGATATGAGCTTCTCACGAGGTATCATTAGATAGATAATTTAATGAAAATTGTTTGATTCATTTCGTTTTGCTGGTGAATTATTTCTGAGCAACATTGAATGAAATTCATTGGTATAAACAAGTAATATAAAAAAAAAATAAAAAAATTAAGTCAATTCCTACTTAGATCACAGCAAAAAATAAATTAGTTAATTGAAGTTACTTTTTATTAAATAGTTACAATTAATATAAATATGTATATATATATGACAGAATCACAACATTTAGTAGCGGTTAGTTTTTATTAATTATCTTTAAAGTACCGTATTGTTATTCAAAACAATCGTATATATAAAATTTCATTTCAACTGAATGATTTGAAACGTGAGGGGAAAAAATCTTTTTAAAGTTTTGACCCAAGTCGCTAAAAATGAAGCCAACGTAGCTGCATCTGTAATTCTTTAACTAATTATTTTCAGTCAATTTTAATTAATTATAATTAAATTACTGTATTGTCATCCAAAATAATCGTGTATATAAAATTTCAGCTCAATTGAGTGCTTTAAAATGCATTTTATTAACGATTGAAAATTTGAACAAGATAAATGTAGAGAGAGTGTGAGCTAATAGTAGCAATTGAAAAAGAACATTGTGATAAGACGTAATATATATATACTCGCATTCATTGAATTGCACGTATTTTCTTCCACATATATAAATTCTTTCTTCTTAAAAATCTTAAAACACGTTTTAGAGTTGGGAGGTGAAAGGTGTATAAAAAATTTTGTGCCAATAAGTAATGCCAAAGAGTACTTTTGTTGCCAGTAGTAATGCCAAAGAGTACTTTTTGTGGCCAGTAGTAATGCCAAAGAGTACTTTTTGTGGCCAGTAGTAATGCCAAAGAGTACTTTTTGTGGCAGTAGTAATGCCAAAGAGTACTTTTTGTGGCCAGTAGTAATGCCAAAGAGTACTTTTTGTGGCCAATAATGATGCCAAAGGTTATGTGGTTAGAATTTAAAAATGTTGAAAGAATTTAATCACAGATTGAATAAACACTGTGATAATACCCAAGGGAATCTTTAATCATATCAACACATTAATATTTATGTTATTTCGCACCGTAATAAATCATTTCATATGAAAAAAAAATTATTATCTTTGCTTCCTCTTGAGATAGTTTTTTTTTTATTTATTTTTAAAACCATATTTATGCTCAGTAAAAATTATTTCTTGAAGGACTTGATGTCTAGTAGTACCAGTTGTCTACAATGTAGAAGATGGTGATAATATATTAATTAAATAATTAAGTGTCTTACAACAGGGGTGAGCAATTGTTTGGATCGAGGGGCCCTTTTAAAAATGATTGTATTCATTTGCATCTTCGAAGAGATATAAATTGTACCATAAAAATCAATAAATATAAGTTAAATAAAATAGTGGTAGCTTTATTCACTTTATATATTGCGCTAATTTCATATCATCTACAGCTGCAAGCATATTTAATTTTAGAATCCGTTTAATGAGACGAATGTATTCCATCGCACTTTTCTCCAATTTTTTTTAAAATCGGGTGTAAGATTGCTTGTGTTAAAACTCTCTCATCACAGCTTACAACTTAATGCCAGCCAACTTTCATCTACATTTGCTCTTGTTGATGATCATGCAAGAAAAAATTAGTTAACAAGTATATGTTGACCCAAGTATAGAGAGCATTTTCTATTTGGCCAGTGGCTGCAAAAAAACTCTTTGCTGGCCTCATGTGGCCCATGGGCTGCGATTTGCCCATCCCAGCCTTACAAGATTACTGTCAGTTCCATTTTCCCATGCAAACTACATTATTCATTTCCCTTATCTTTTTTTTTTTCTTTTTCTCATCCCCATCCTCTGTGGATCGGAAACATCCATCCCTACAGCCAGTGTTGTTTTACGAAGAGGGTGTCGCATTTCTTTCAGTCCCATATGTCCTCTTTTCATCTCTCCTGGGCCATAAGATTAACGTTTCTCTGGTTCTGTCACAAAGAGAACGATTCAAGGAGCTCGGTGGGGTAGAGAGGAGCACTCCCCCCCCCCCCCTGTTGCCGAACACACCGGAATGGAGCGAGTATCGTGTTGTGTGTTGGAGTGGATGCTGTTGTGAAGTTTCCTGAAGAGGTTCTATTCTCCCCTCCCCTAAATCTTCCATAAAGTGAAAGTGAGCCGATCTCCTTCTGTTTCCTATTCAGAAATGCTGCATTGAGTGTGAAACTATTGCATTTTTTGTAGGTTTAGCTGTGCAGATAGGGTCTAAGCTTCAATTGTACTTAGAAATCGTTAGAATATTTTAATGGAATTGTTAATGGTTTTATATATTTTTGAATAGGAAGCAAAACATTAGTCGCATCATTTGAACAGTATCATTGCATTCGAAGTTCTATAAAATATTTATTTTCCTAGCTTGAAATGTTTGAATGAGTTTGGGAGAGAATGAGTTACTTTGCCTTCTTGAGGTCTTTTTGATAGACATTGAAATCATGAAGTTCCTTAATCAAGAATTTTATAAATTTTAATAAATAAATCTTGTTATATATTATAATTTAAATTTTAGAGATGAAAGGCAATGTGGTGTTTAAGCCTTTAATTTAAGTTGCTTAAATCTTGTAGCCAACTTCTGGAACTATTCCCTCTCCAAGACTCTCGGAATTGAAAAGCGGGTCGAAACCTCCCATACGTTATTGGTGTATGGGAAGCAGACCAGATTTGCTTCTGGCTTGATTGTGAAAAAGGCTCCCCGACTCAACAGTGGTTACATCAAGTGCCTCTCGTTCTGTGAAAGGGCAGATAAGTCTTTTCTATCTTATAAAGCATCAGTGAAGTGAAGCCTATTCTTGGTTGTTTGGGGATTTCTGCACAAGACCTTTTCTTGGATCCCCTTGTGCTGAACTAGAGTCGAATCTTTTGAATTTGTTACCTGACATTGGAATATTGGCAATTGCAACAACAGGTATTGATCAATATGCAAGAACTCTTGGATCTGCCTGTATCACGTGATGTCCAACTTTCCTAGTCTGTTCTTCGGAAAGCTTGGAATAACGTTTCGGTTTATCGAGTTGCCACACTGTGCTGTTTAGTATGTTTTTCTCGCTCGTTTAGGCCGTAAAAAGCAAAATTCACTTTCGTAAGCTGAACACATAAATTGAATTGTTTCAGTTAGTTTTGAAATTGTTCGTGATCTCAGGTTTCTTTTTCTCCCTGTCGTGAAATGAATTCGTTTATCGGAGAACCCAGGATTCTTCGTTTTGTGGTCCATCTATATATAGTACTATGAATAGATCTTAAACTTATGTGTTGCATCTGGGGAGGGGGGTACTTATTTTTTTAAATTATGAATGTTTTTGAAAGTAATATAAACATGTCATTATAAGGCTACTTATTTCGTAATAGTAATTCTTAATTATTTCCGAATGTAGCAAGAGAATGATTGAAAGATAATGATTTCCTTGTTAGAATGATATATGAATGAATTCGTTATGTGATAAAATAAAAATGAAAATATGCATTGCTAATCTTGTCTTAATTTATAGCGTTCTTTTCCTAACCTGTGTTCTAGAATAAAAAAAAAACCATGATCAGACGATTTGCAAACATGAGTAATAATTTTCCGAGTGATTTCCATATATTTTAATTAGGTGGAAGACAAAATAAAATGAGCATATATTTAAATTAGCATCGATTATTGATCACCCCCCCCCCTGCTTCAAAACTGAATAAATTTTTAAAAACAATAACAGAAAATAAAGTAGGTGTTTCCAGCTTTGACTGGCTATCTGCACCTAATTGTAACAATATTTTTTTTTCTCTTCCAGATATAATTAAAATCAATTATAACTAACTTACATTGTATGCATTACGTGATATTCAGTTATAATTTTCTTTTCTTATTTCTCAATATTAAATGAGAAAACATATGAATTTTAAATTATAGATTTTATACGCCGATAAATGCAGACATGCAAATTAAAAACGACACTCATTCCAAATAAATTAAAACTGCACAGGGAATAACAAAAAGAAGGGGGGGGGAACTCGAAATCGTTTTTCTGTTGCCAAAGTTATCTAGGCATTTTAATTAACCACAAGTCCCACTCCTGCAAAAGCTTAACACTCAAAGCCGCCTTCTAATTAATTACCCGTGAAAATTCCTCCAAAAGCATTCATTTCTTTATTCACAACTCATTTTTACATTGCTGTTTTTAAGCAAAACCTGCTACTCATAACGTTGCCATTTTATTTTTATATCAATTTCCTTTCCAGAAGCAGCTCAACCCTGCTGCTACCGACATTTCTTTTCCTGTTTAATATATATAGTGTGTGCAAGTGGATCTCTCCTTCCTCCACCCCTCTTATGCTTCTTTTGGACCCCACCCAATGACTTCGGTCATCTCCACCGCCCTCTTTTATAATTGAACAACGTGACACGGTATTATAACTTTTTTCCGACTTGTTAAAAACGATTTGTAGTGCCATGATTTGTTCACGCCTGGAGGGGGTTATTATTTTTACATTCAACCGCTAGTGTTTTTTTTTAAATACCCCCCCCCCTTTTTTTTAAAAAAAATTGAGGGTGCGGTCATAGGTTGTTTTCCGTGAAATTGAAACGCCTGTGCTTAATTTACTTTTTACTAGGAGTGAAGAGGGGGGGGGGGTATCGAAAGTAGGGGGAAGCATTACGATCGAAATTGTCCCATTAAAGTTTAATGGTGAATGCAATCTAAAACGTCATTTACCTGCGAGGGTGAGTGCGATAATCGTTTGTCTTGTAACAAATTTTCTTTAAAAAAAATGCAGAAAGTTTTCAGTGGGAAGACTTGCCTGTTCGTTTCAGAATTCGAACTGAATTTTTAATGCAGTTGTGAAAATTTGATAAGATTAAAGATGGGAGGGGGGGGGGGACTTTTGCATGTCTTTTAAATGGGTGAAAATTATGTTGATTATACGGGGGTTTGTGAGGAGGACCGCAGTATTATACATTTCGTGTTTTGGATTTTAAATTCTATTCCACAAGACTCGTATAATGCACAAAACTCTTTATGATGGAAATAACAGAGATGAAGATAAACACAAAATGATGAACGTGCTGTGTAAAAAAAAAAAAAAAAATGTTCCTTTATGAGTATACATGCAATGATATTTACATAATCAAACAAAAAGAACATGCTATTTCATATTAAATTGCATTCGAAAAACAGTTAAAAATGCATTAAAAATAAATAACAATTATTTTAGCCATGTATTTTTTATGATTATATGGAAGACGAGGAATAAAAAACGATCTGTATTTCTTAAAACATCTGGAATATAAATTCAACGTCTTATAAAGGGGGGGGGGGAACCAATATAAAATCATGTTTGCATTGCATATTCAAAGCCGCATAAGAATAGTTCTAAAGTAAACAAAGAATGTGTTCGTTCTAAAATTATTTTGGAATATAAAATTTATTCTCGATTGGTTTTTCGTATACACACTGATCTCTCAAAAATGAATGGTAAACACGAGATTCTTTGTATAATAAATAGTGTGGAAGGTTTTTCTTTAAAAAAAATTAGGTTAATATATATATATTGGGTAACTGAAAGAAAAATGATCGATCAATCGGAAAATATCTTTGGCAGTGTTTTTAATGAGCTTAATGCAGAACGGTCACATGATAAATATAATCACGTGTTCTTCATTGACTTCAAAAGAGAAATAATGACTTGACTGGACATTAATTAGACAGCTACTTGTTGTTCTACTTGAAAAGTTTAGTTGAAATTTCAAAGTTGATAATTGGGTAAAGATGTTCAAATTTTAAAATTCTTCTAAAAGTTTTCAAATTTTAAAAATATTGCACTATACGTTTGCTATTTTTTTTTTTAAATCGAGTGCATTTTGTTCAACTCTGTGCGTTTTTCTTATTGACAAATATGTACTTAAAAGAGAAACTTTCCATGAAACGCAAACGTTGGCAACTGCAAAGCGCATGAACTGATTATGTGAACTATGACGTCACATTAATTTATGAACTAATTGACTTGAAACACGTGATTGTCATTATCGTGACTATTGCGTCACGTGATTTTCACCCATCAAGCTAATATTAAAATGCAATTATTTAAAAACATTTACGATAGCAATAAGCACACTGGGGGGGGGGGGAATTCTACGTTTAAAGCTAAAATATGTCGACATATTTATAATATCTTCAAAAAGAAAAAAATCATTCTTGGAATGTGTGAATATTATTTTAAAAAATTTAAAGTAAGCGGTTTATATAGTGATTGATTCGAATTTATAAGTGAGTTGGAATTATTCCATAATATTACAACTAAATTTAATTAAAGGGTAAAGGTTCCCATAAAATTCAGTTAAAATAACGTCATGCGCTTTTTCTCTCCGTCGTGGATTAAGGATATTAAACTTTCTCGGAATTTCCTGTGTGGTTATTAATGATTTTGTAGAAGGTTATTGTAACTTTAATACCATACACCAGCTGGGAATAAAATTTGCCCGGATATTTTTCGATGCGGGGTTACTCATTTTGATAATGCGAGTACTTTCTCGTGGCTCGGTATTTTTCTTTTGCTTACGTTTTATGTGTACTTTCTGATAAAATAATCGCAAAGCGAAAAATTATCGATCTCTCATTGAAATTCATAGAGACAGGGGGGAGGTATGCTTCATTTAAAAAAAAAAAGGGTAACGCAAAAATTTAATAAAATAACTTCAAAAAATTTTGGCCACCAAGTTCTAGCTACCAACTAATGGGTTATTTTTCACAATTCCGTTCGTGTTGCAATTCACACCTACTTTCACCAGCATTGAACTTAATTTTAAAAGTATATTATACTGATGAAAATTCCCATTTTAATGTTCGCATGGCCCTTTGGTGGCTAAAATTTTTCTTCGCACATATCATTAAATAGTTTAATATGTGTTGTGGTTTACAATCTTTTTAATTTATATAATTTAGAATCATATATCTCCTAGTGAGATTGAAATGACTTCAACATTGAAGAGAAATGATGTTGCAATATTATGAACTATACTAACTAAGGGCTGCTTTTAATTTTATTTAAAAGTAAGGTTTAACCACTTTTTGGGCTAGTCAACATTTTCCCTTTCTGTTTAAAATGCTGAGCGAAATCCTATTGAAAATAATTAGTGGAAATTCTAAAAACATTATAAGAAAAAGTAACTTACCAAAAGGCGCATTCAAAAGGCTTAGATCACGATGAATCAATAGCAGTAAATAAGCTATTGCCAGATTCAAGCTCCAAATTATATATAATCCTTTTCTTTTATATGTGTAATTACAATGGTAGAATTTCCAATAAGAAAATAAAATTACTTTTACAAAAATTAATAAAACATAACTAAAATATTTTTTTGAAAGAGGAAACAATGATACTTACTTGTGCTATTTTTAAACATTATTGTAAATTTTAAAAAGAGAATCCAGTTCCTTTTGTTCCCAACTGCCTTGAAATAAATTAACACCTGAAAAAGAAGAAAAGATTTTCATTAAACAGGTGCTTCAAATTCAGACCGATTATTATTTTTGCTGTATTTCAAGAAAATAATATAATTAATTTATAAAGCGTTTCAAAGAAATAAACACTGTATCGTTTAATATATATTCGTTTTTAAATTGATAATAGTAAAGCTATTTCAAAACAAATTTTTATTCCGCTTTAATCACATTAATATAAAAGCTCAGGAAAATTTTACAAAGGATGCAATGATTACCGAATAAGAGTTATTATCATAGCTATAATCTTTTTTTTTTTAAAAAAATATATGTACAAATTAGTATATTAAAATAATTCCATGCCACTGTTTTAGTTTATATCTACCCTCCTTATTCTTATAACAAATTTGC